>JAFIRS010004016.1:0-104071 GCA_018342105.1 Gonioctena quinquepunctata | reverse complement strand
TTTTACATTACCCTTCATCTATTCGAAGCCCAGGATTCCAAACTCCGGTGGACTTATCAGTTCTAAGTAACTGATGTCTGAGATCGTTAATGAAACCCCTTCGAAGAACTTTTTACAAAACAGCTTGGCAGTCGCAAGCAGGTATTCTCAGGTTTAGCAAAGTTCTCGCAGTAACAGCACAGTTCACAGTCTGATCTATCAATCTTTTCAGGTGATACCTCAGAGGACAATGTCGGTGAGCAGTCCAGTTGCCAGTTCAAGTATTTCTTGGTCCAACTGGAAGCTGTTGAGCTTTCTTTGGCGATGAGCCCAGAAGCCTCCTTGCTATTTTCGTGCTGGAATCTCATTCCAGTGGTTTTGATTTGGTCAGCCCCAGCGCCAAATCTCTTCTCAATGGCTTTGGAGAGACCAAAGAAGAGTTCTGGGCCAGAAAAATATGTGTTTGCCCCTTCCTTGGTGAGACTGTCTGCTCTTCATTTCCTCGTGACCTGTCAACCACATCGTAGCCAGTTATCTTGGGGAGCGTTCGCAGTCTAAACTCACAAGTGTGCGACTTTAGAGCTTCTAGTGCTGCTTGGCTAGCTCATAGGATATAGATTTTTGCCTTCCTGGAGCTTCTTGCAAGGTATTCTTGGGCAAAAATTTATATAGCATGGATTTCTGCTCGAAAAATCGTTGTGGCTAGGGGTTTTGAGAGCCCAAAACTAGGACCCATTAGTACCACTCCAGTGTTATGACTGATAATATAACGAATTTATATATGAAAAAGTGGCCACCTCAAATATGAAAAATTATTTTAACGAATAATCCATTATAAATTTCAAAAAATGCATCGAAAATAATCGCTATCACATGGAGCTAGAAATCACATCATGACGTAATGAAAATGCCAACCAATATATAGGGTTGAACATAAAATGAAATTTAGGAAGTCGAACTTTCAACACATATGAAAATTGTCAGCGTGTGAAAGTTATCAGATAATACGTACATAAAATTATCAAATTTATGACGCATCAAAAATCGAAAACATGTAGACTTCTCCCGCTAAGATGTAATAATCCTTCAATTTTAATCCAAACAGTGGTCATCAATTACCGCCGCGGACAGAATGTACCCTACAACACCCCATCTTATGATTACCATGTGTGTTACCCCTATGAGCGGCTAGTAAAAATATACGCAGAGAAATAAATTGAGGAGACAAACAAAAAACTTCTTTTCGTTTTTCATTCGAGCATCGCGAATTGACGACCTGAAACTGTCATCAGTCCGATATGTGACTGAATTTATAGCCACCACGTAAAATCTTCGAGATCGAGGTGTATAAAAGCCGAAAATAATATTAACTCAATCTCATTTATTCACATTGAGCAACTCAGTACCTAGCTAAAGTACCAACAATTTGAGTACTAATATGTAGTCATATCACAATTCAGTTGAAGATAAAATAGAAATGATTGAAATGTATATTTAAAAGTCGGAACAAGATTTTTTTTATCTAGAATCAGTGAGCGTGAGAAAAACTGCCGTATTCAATTACTGAAGATAATAACTAAGAAAATATAAAGAAATTGGAAATTAGTAATCAGAATTCAGAAATCGTTTGATAAAAATATTTTGTGTGGAATCCAGAATCTGTAACAGTGGCAAAAATGACAAGCTTTATTTTTTGTGTTTTGTTATAATTAGATCTTTTCCACCTATGATTAAATTGAATAGCATATTCGATTTTCTACGAAATCTATAAACAAAATGATTTTTTTAAGTGTTAACCACATATTTGAGTATTGTCATTGAATTTTTTTTCCAAATCAGAAATAAAATTAGCCTTGAATTTTGAACTACTCTATAGAAACTCCAGTTATTTGTAGTATGCGTGAAAAAAGACTTCCATCACTGTGAAATACCTTCCGAAATATTTTGATTTATTGTTGTAATGCGAATCTTCACCTAGAATTATTCAATCAAATTAATTTTATATCCAGTGTGAGTGAATATTCACCATGAATCAATAATCCGGTTCGTTGAATTATACGTGTTCATTCAACAAATATTAGTTTTTTCATTATCGTTTCATTTACTCATTTAGTGGAGTTCAGATATTTTGACAAGAGTATGTATGAGCATTTGACCCATATAATTATAAAATTTTCATACAATGCATTCATCATAGTTTCATTATTTTCCTTAGATCGTTAAATTAATAACATATCAGATATTATATACAGTGGGGTAGATAAAACTGAATTTATTTTATAACGGTTTCTAGACAGATTATTTTATATGAGAAATTGTTGTTTGGCATTAAGTCATTTTTTGAATTGTTGGATTATTGAAATCTCAGTTCCTCTATAGACGAACTTTAGAAAATTTATACAACGTACTGTCAGTTGCAAAACAATTAATATCCAGATTGTAGTACATTATTTGGAACAGGTATTTAGTGCTATGGAGGTACTGAAGTTGTATGGATTAGAATACGGTGTGTTTGTTTATTGTAACGAAGTAATTTCTTTTAATAATATAATCTGTTTGTTTCGTGCTTTAATTATTTGCATAGTATCCTCAACTAGATTGGTGAGGTACGATTCCAGCTCTCTAAAAATCCATAACATATATTGGGAGGACGGTTCTCATCTGCCGCTCTATAAAAATCGCCAGTGAGTTTTCATAACTTATCAGAGCCAGTATAGACTTCATAAATTTGGTAACATCTTAACCAAGTCAACTAATGTGGGTTTCTAGTAAAACAACACCCTGTACGAGGTCATATCAATGCTAGTCAGGGGTGGGGTTTCCAATTCTCCAACTGTTCCAGGTCATATCATTGATTCTATGGTGTGGGGTCAGTCGCACTACGGACTCGCTCACTATCGATACATTGAAGGAGACACCCTGGCCAAGACCTTTCACAATGTATAGGTCCACTCGAGCAAAGCCGCGGGGCGAACACTTGTGAATTAATGAACCTGTTAAATTTTAGTCTGCCCATGAAAATTACAGAAGTACATGTGTGGTTGTCTGCACATCACAATATTACATCTAAACCAAACTAGTTATATCTGAATCATCATTCATTTCGGCACGAGGGCTCTCAATTTCCACTGCGAGTACTCAATTCTCCAGTGTCAACCTCAACTCTAGTTTTTTTAAATATAAGGTAATCTTTCGGTTGAAGCAGTATGACTCCACCAGCATCACCACCCCTTACCTCCACACTAACATCTCCATCACCCTGTGAAACAATCAATGCAAAATGCAACCGAAAAAATCAATAAATATACACATTTAAAGGATAGCCAAGTTCGTCGATTTCATCTGCCTGCCCCCTCACCCCACTTGCCGCCAGCAAAGCGTGACGTCACCGCGGCACCACTATGATTGTTTGCGATAAGAGCCCATGCATTTTTATAACTCAAACCTTTTGATTTTTTTTAATGTTTCTGGTTGGTGTGTTAATTTACTTTTGCTTCATTGATTTTTTAGGATAATGCCCACTTTTTCTGTGGATAACCCATAATTCAAACTGATGCAGAGCGCGTTTTGAATGTCATTTCGTGATAGTGCACTTCTTTATTTCGATTTATAGAGAAAAATTGGAGCTTGTGGCTCAGTGGCAAGGGCGTTGGTCTTGTGTCCACCCAACAGATAAACTTAATATATAAGGACAAACATAATTATAATGACAAACTATATATCTACATCCAAATTGCGTAGCCATTCAATTGCCTCTGGTGTGGCTTCCATAAAATCTTCAAGGTCATAATCGTAGGAACGGTTAGGACATTCTGATATGGTGTGGCGAATAGTTTGCCGCGGAGATCCACAATCACATTGTGGGGATTCTGCCCTGCCCCATTTGTGTAAGGAATCAGCACATTTCCCGCAACCTGTTCTGACTCGGTTGAGCTTTGACCATAGTCGGCGTGGCAGGTCAGATCTGTTAAAACACTGCGTTGGGTCATCTAGTTGAATGTAGTGGTCTCCCGCAGTTTGTGCCCATATGGTAATCCATTTATAAGTCGCATGAAAGTTTTCATTCGATTCTAATGCTGATCGGATGGCTGGGTGTCTTGATTTGAGCCGATGATATTGTCCTGCTAGGTATGGGATATCGGTATGGATTGGTAGCTCTGCGTTAGCCATGATTTTCCTATATTCTCTGATGAGAGCCGCAGTTCATCGGATATCCGGTGGTGTGATATTACTGAGCACTGGGAGCCAGCGCGTTGGTGTTGGCCGAACATGAAAATGTACCAATATGCTCGCTCACAATGTGTATGCTGAGCTGCGTTCCGAATCACGCACGGTTTTTTTTATTAACGCATTGCATATAACATGAGCCCATCGAGCTCAGGGTTGTGGGCATGCCCACCGTGCCCATAACGGTAGATCCGCGCCTGTGTATGGTCATATTAATGGCGTCAGGCGTCATATTAATGGCGTGTCCAATCAGATTTCCAGCTTTCAAATTTGATGCCTAGGGCAGTCTCACTTGGATACCTTTTGAAAAAGTTTTCAAGGCAACAATTCATTATTGCCTTTTGAGGTGAAAAAGTAAGAGTTATTTCAGTATCGGCTTCATCCTATCCAGACTTAGGAATGAAGAACCAACCATTTATCAACTTTCATCCAAATATTAATTGCAATCACCTTATTCTCCTGGGAAAGGAACATAGTAAGGATCTCAAAATGTAAATAACGTTGTATTTTACTGAAAACAAATAAGTATAAAGCTCTCAATGGTAACGTGTAGCCGCCTTGTTCCTATGGCGTAATCGTCAGCCTAATAGAAATTAAATTCCCACGTTATGTACACCCTAAATGAATCATTCATATCATCCCAATATGTATTTGAGAGGCAGAGGTGGAGGGGGTAGGTGAACTTGTACTATTCTTGAGTCATACTCAATATCCTAATATGTAGGCCCTTTATCTACCTTTTGTTTCTTTAGTTTCAATTTTGATATGATCGACTGTTATCGAAAATCACATGTATCAAGTGACACCAAGAAAAATGACATTATCGTTGGAAGTAGAACTCACCAATCATATTCATCAATTTTCTTGTTGTTCCAACGGAACATACTTTCTTGTTGATCAGCGAGTCCGACAAAGTACTGAAGAAAAACGATAAAATCCATTGCATGAGGTAAGGCAGGGAAGCTAACACACCATTCTGCAAAAATGTCAATGAATAATTTCAGTCGTATATTTGATTTTTTTCTGTGTCATATGAGCATCAGAAAAAATTATTGTGATGCGAAACACGTCCCACAAGACTAATTGATCAATTTAAATTAACATATATCTATATGAAAGTTCTACTCACAGATTCGAAACTGAATTTCATCACGTAACTCATATAAATAGGGAATTTCTGTCAATAGAGTCCAATAGCCCCAGGTAAAGCCCGTCTGGGTCATAATCAGAGCCCAAAATGGAGCAGATTTGAGTATTTTTTTCCAAGCTGTCGGTAAATTCTGAAACGAGTACATGTAGTGCGGATTATCGATTATCCAATTAAATACACTTGATTTATTTGTTAATAAAAAAAGTAAGTTCATATATCAAATAATCATTTGCGACTGAAAGATGAATTTGAGTCACTCTTTCCCATCGTTCAAGATAACCTCTTGAAAAATTCCCAATTGAATATTGAATAGAAATATTTTTCTGAAAATTGAAAAATCCACACAATAATGAAGTTATTTTTTGTAATATCTAACAGAGAACAACTACTTTCCTGGCTAAAGCCACGCTGGATATTGAACCACATCAAATAGATATTTCAAAAGGGCCCCAACTCAAAAGAAGAAATCTGAAGGTAAAATTTGCATTTTCATTGAGATAGTAGATAACGTCTGAATGTTTTATGGGGATCTAGCGTAACATTGTTTTCCATATTTTGGGTTCTCTTTTCCCTTGGAAGTACGAACTATTAGTTGTTATCTGTTCTAAGATCAGACTCAACTTGCCCCGATAATTCACTGCATTTTTGATAATCTGGATTCTAAAATAAACTAGGAAAATTTCAAATTTGTCGTAACGATGATTTGCCCAAAATATTTAACAACAAAGTAATATTGAAATTCTAATACATGCATGTTGGATGCATAGTGAGACACACAAAGCTTTTCGTGTCATTTTGTTAGTGCATGAGAATTTGTGTGTCGTCTCAGTCCTTCATATGGGCCCCTGTTTGTATTAATATATTTGTTTTGGAAATTTCTGATAACCACAATTTTTTTTTTGAATAGTGAAAATAAGCATATTCGTTCAACAAAAAACAAAAAAACTGGTTAAATGTCTGAATGAAAATAAAAAAAGGAACTGGGAGTTCAATGCGACCAGACTCTCAGTTTCATTGTATATAGTATCAAAAAAATACCGTAGATGATGAGCCCATCAAATAATTTTTTATTAAATTTTCTGTTTGTGAAATTTTGATTCAAACAGCATTGGAGATTATAAAATATAACTAGGAAATTATTTTTTTTTTCATTTCAAGAAATCTAACAAAATTTGAAATGAAGGTGATTTGAGTGATGAACTCACACACAACAAACAATTCCTGAAGTCAAGAAACTATGTGCATAGCTCGCATCTCGAAATATTCCCATTGCGTGAATAAATACATCAGGAATGATGTAGCAACACTGTTGGATTCCAACTTAAAGAAAAATGCAATATATGGAAGTGAACGTGTATAGGCTGAAAACTGTGGAAGTTACACCCGATATACAGGGTGTCCCTGGACTTCCTCTTTTCATCTTGGTAATGTGTAGATGGGGTCAAAATATCACCAGTACTTCATATAACTTTTGTTCCTAAAAGCCTTCGTTACCAAGTTACGGGCCCTCAAAGTTACAAAATGAAAAAGGTTTTTCTTTGATAACTTTCAGAGTGAATATTCAAAATCATCTTAATTTCGGTGATTGACTAAATAAATGAATTCATTCGATGAGCTTCCATGCAGGAGTCAGTTGTTTTGCTACAAAGTCAGGAACGGACTACCCCCGATGGTCCACACCCCAAAACTTTGAAATGACTGGGATTTGTCAATATGTTTTAACAAAACAAGGTCACCTGGATAATTTCCTAAATAAAAGTACTGGTGTGGAAAATCGATCGGAGCAACGATTTTTGATATAAATGCAGTTTTGTTCGACGACATCCAACCTGAGATGTCTACCATTATTCGAAAAGATTAATTTGTAATGAAAATATACATGATAGGTACAATGTTCATAACGAATTTTCATCATGCAAACACGTTTACCTTACAAAACTCATGGTGTAAATAATCAATCGCAAACCTCAAGAGCAAACAGAAATGCAAGATCCGCTACAAAAACTGCTAGATATGACCCCCGTCTCTCTCAATACATTTTCTCAGTCGGCGCAAACACCCTCTCGGCACTTGAAATAGCATGCCAGGGTCGTTTCGTATGGCAATGTAATGTAATCCTATTCAACAAGGCATCTCTCGTGTGAATAGGTGTAGCGTAAACGAGGCTTTTTGATGCCCCCACAGAAAGAAATCCAACGGATTTAAATCCGGAGACCACGGTGGCCATGAATATGGCCCACCTCTACCAATCCATCTATTGGGGAAAATCTGATTCAGATGGTCCCGCACAATCAAACTAAAATTAGGAGGAGCGCCATCATGCATAAACCACATATCTCTCCGGGTTTGCAATGGAATATGTTCCAGAAGTCCATTCAAATCGTTCTGAATGAACTCCAAATAACGTTCTCCATTCAATCGGTCATGTAGAACAAATGGTCCCATAAGATGGTTTCCTATGATACTAGCCCAAACATTCACGTTGAATTTTCCGTTGGTGTTTGGTTTGCAATATCCCATGGGGATTTTCTTCGGCCCATATGTGGAGATTATGAGAGCTGATTACTCCATCTCTACTGAAACCTGTTTCATCAGTGAATAAAACTCGAGTAATGAAAGTCGTATCCTCTCTTTGCTTATCCAGGAACCAATTTGCATATTCCAGTCGTGCTGGAAAATCTTCAGGTGTCATGACATGTACCTCTGGATGTGATAGGGTGGAGTAGTTGTTCCCTAATTATTCTATGAATAGTGGACTTGGATGTATGGAACTGTTTCTGATGCTCAGTGAAGGATCATCAGTGACAGCTTCCAAAATATTTTCCTCCAATACAACGGTATGCACAGCCCTAGCAGCGCCCTCATCACCTCGTTTTGGCAAAACTGAACCTACAATAATATCGAAATAAAACAATTAATTATCCATTAGACATACATGTCTCCCTCAAGCTGCGATCGACACGCTCGAACGTTTCTCTTGCCGGTAACGTTCGATTGGGAAAATGCTCGGAATACAGACGACGGGCTTCTGCAGCATTACCAAATGCTTGTCCATACAATGCATGCATATCTGCATATTCGTTGAACTGTTTGGCTATATCAAAACACTTCAAACTGTCCTATTAGAATATTGACAATACAATGACAGCGCACCACTCAATAAAACAAAATCGCATTCCAGTTGTCATTTTTTATTCACACTAATTTCATTTCTTTCTACAATGTGTTTTTGTCAACATCTGTGGAAGAAATGGAACATAAATTTATTCACCGGATATTTTTCACCTATTCATGTCAGCCGTTTCTGTAGTTTATTCGTTCGCTTTTTATTAGTTATGTCTTCCGATGTGCGTTTTTTCAGCTAAATTTATCTTCGGGTTGAAGATTTCTCCCATGAAATTATACTTATCAGTGAAACTCCTCAACATTTAAGCTGTGAATACGAATTTGCAACATCCAAATGTTGAGTTTCATGAGATTCAGATAACACAACACGAAACGTCCTTAATCCACGCGTACATACAAAATATGGACACAATTCGTTATTTCATAGTGGAGTAGCTTGTTAGTTCAAAATCACCACGAATCTACATAACTTGATATTTCATTTGATGAAATATCTACATTGTTAATGAAACATTCAACTAGGTACTGTACTTTTTGTTTACGACTTTATTTTAGCATATTTTATATTATCCCTGTTATAAATGTTGTTGAATTAACGTTAGCATTAGTATTTCTACTGTGAAAATTTTTCATTTTTAATAATGGTGGACGATCGGGTTTGATGTCGTCGAGTGGAACTGCATTTTTATTAAGAATCGTTGCTCCGATCGATTTTCCACACGAGTAATTTTATTCAGGAAATTGTCCAGGTAACCTTGTTTTGTTAAAACTTATTGACAAATCCCAGTCATTTCAAAGTTTTGGGGTGTGGACCATCGGGGGTAGTCCGTTCCTGACTTTGTAGCAAAACAACTGACTCCTGTATGAAAGCTCATCGAATGAATCCATTTGTTTAGTCAATCACCGAAATTTAGATGATTCTGAATATTCACTTTGAAAGTTATCAAAGAAAAAAAAATTTCATTTTGTAACTTTGAGGGCCCGTAACTTGGTAACGAAGGCTTTCAGGAACAAAAAATATATGGAGTACTGGTGATATTTTGACCCCATCTATACATTTTCGGGACAGGGACACCCTGCATATGAGGATGCAGGCCTCGCATTGATCTTTCTCTTCTTATATTTTTCATATTATTTTTGTTTTCCGACTTTCTTATTCTCAAAGGACTTGACGTTTTTTCCGTGTAAGTTTTACCACAAACACATGAAATACCTTTAGTAACGAATGTAGTTCGAATCGTTCCTGGTCTTTCCGAAAAAATGAAAAGAATCGGAAACGAATTCAATATCAGAACGGTATTCAAAACTCGTAATATCTAGAGATCGGATTTAACCCATTCAAAATCAAGGAACGAAGAACAAAACTTAAAGACTTGTGTTTGTGGAAAAACTTCCATGGGAGAAACGTCAAGACTTTAGACTAAGAAAATCTGAACACAAAATAATATAAAAATTGAGAAATTGGAAAATCAAAATTGGCCGAACATATATAACACGAACAAGGGCCCATATTGCGAACAACACAAAAATTCTCATGCACTAACACAATGACATGGAAAGAAAATTAAAAAAACCCTCCTGTATTTTGTTGAATGGAATCGATAATATAGCTTCATGTTTTCTCACTATGGCCAAGGATCCAACATGGATGCCTCTGAAAAAAGAGGTGGAATTACAGAAATTTCGTACTTTTGCGGTGCATATCAGATTTTGACAAGCAATTGTCAAAAAAACGAAATACTTCAAGTACGATTTAAAATTGTGATTTTTTTCCAATAAACAGGATTTGAGAATAGGGCAGAGGTGATCCCCGAAACGCCATCAAAGGAGGTATATTTTGTATTCAAAATTCCAATATTACTTCTGTTGTAAAATATTTCAATTCAATTTATTCCCCATACGTAGTGACATGAAATAATTCAGAACATAATTATCACTCTGATATAATGGTAAACAAATAACCGGTCACACAAAAAAGGTTACCCTTGAGCATGGGTATGGAGTTATTGTGATTTTAGTAATAATGTAAGTATAGATAAAGTTGTTGATCAGAAGTATGAATTCATTAAAAAAATACATGGTACCATGGGATATTTTGAGATTTATATGTTATTGATTTTGATGAAATGAGTCCAATTTTGGTTTGTATCAGTTAATTATAGGTAAGTTATATTCCTATCTCTCAATGGAACGAAGAATTGTAGTTCTAGGTAAGGTGTGTTTTGAGTTTTTTTTTATGAACGGATAGAAACTGTATATCGCAATTCCTCAAGGATTTCAGCATATAATACGGGACAGAGGTATAGGAAGGATTTTTGAAATGTTTTGTGTTAACTTTTGGTATAGCTGTTGTTTTATTCTTAAAGCGAGTATAATGTTGATGTTCAATTTGTTTTTATTCATTTATATGCCTATGGTGATGGATTATAAGCGTTTGGTAGTATAACTAATGAATATTGAGGGTTTTGGATTCCAAAAATGAGGTTTCGGTAGGGTATCTATAATTTGTTCCTCAAATGATTTTTAGAATCAATTTCTGCGTTGTGTTGAGTGGATTTGAGTGAGTTTTGTATATTCCACCCTATACTTCGATCCCGTAGGTAAGGTGGATTTGAATTGATGTGTTTCATATCGAAAAATTTACTATAAATTTGGAATCTATTCGCCATGCTTTTGATTTTTTGCTAACATAGTATGGTGATCCCATTTCCAGATTATCATCTTTTATGATTCCCAAATACTTATTTTGTGTAACTGATGATATGTCGGTCTTGGTATCTTTGAATTTCAATGGCTTATAGTTTGTGGGATTGCCATTAAAACTGAAACAAAATGGCATGAACACAGTTTTAATCAAAATTGATTGTGAGGAGTCTATTATTGAGATTTTTTATTATTATATTGAATTAGTTTTCAACGTTACTTTTTGATGTCTCCCAGGAGGGGTCCTCATGAAAGATGGCAGTATCATCAGCAACACTGTTAATATTACCTGGGATTGGAGTGTTGAATAGATCGTTAATGTGAACATTGAAGTGTATCAGTCCCAGTACTGGGCTTGGAGGACACCATATCCATTAATTTTTTCTTTACTTTTTATGCCATTGATGTTGACGCTCTGTTTTCTCTCACTCTCCATGAGTTTCAGTGAGTTTCCTCTACAACTTACGTTTTCCAGAATATCTAACAATTTGAAAAGAAAAACATCCTGGTGAGTACTCTCTTTTGGAGAACATTCTTCTTTGCCTCATTCATCTATATGAGTTCCTAATTAAGACTGCAATAGAAAATCAAATAACCATCTGAATAAAAAAGCAATTTTTCAATTTAAGATTTTTTCTTTTTGAGATAGGGTCTATTCAGAATATCTATCAGATGTAGTTGAATATCCAGCGTGGCTTTAGCCGGGAAAGTAATTGTTTTCTGTTAGACATTCACAAAAAATTACTGAATTTTCATCGTGGATTTTTTTATTCACAGAAAAATCTTTCTATTCCATATTCAATTGAGGATGTTTCCCTTTTCAACATGAGGTTAACATGACGATGGAAGATAATGACTAAAGTTTATCTTTCAGTCGCAGATGATTCCACATCTGATTTCATGAACATCCTGTTCATATTTTCAAACAACTCAATCTAACAATTTCTTGTGGCTGACTGTATCAAATGCCTTTGCCAAATTGACGAAGATGCAAAGACAAGGCTTATTTTTATCAAGTGACTCATAAATCATACTTATGAGGTGGGTCATTGATTTTTCTGTCGATCTGCCCTCTTTGAATCCAAACTGTCTCTGAGAGAGAACATTATATTTTTGAAAGAATTTATTTGGCCACTTTCCACTTTCCAGATTTATGAATAAGTTTGATCTCTGCTTTTTTTCAGAGCACTTGGTAATTTACCACGGTCAATGGATTTGTTTATTACATATGTTAATGGTTCGATATCAAATCTGAATATTCTCTCAATATTTCTGATTTTTTTCCATCCGGGCTGGAGACTTCTCCTGTTTTTAACGTACCGATCACTCTTTGAACCTCAATTTCAGTAGTGCTTCGAAATTATGGAGTTGGGAATTTGAGTGCATTGATTTTCAAGAACTGGTGCAGCGGGGTTTTTTTTGGGCAAATTTTCCCATCAATAGTTTTGAGACTTCTCCAAAGGCCGTTTGGATTATTAAGGCAGATTTCAATCACTGATTTAATTTGTTTCTATATTTTCTGAATTCAGTTAGAATATTCTCATTGTCGTGCTCATTCTGCAATTTTTTATGGAGTTGTTTCTATCTATTGAGTGGACCAGGCCTTCTGTTAACCATTCTTGACATTTTTTCTTTTTATGGTATTTTCCTGACACAGAAGTCATTTTTGTGGTTACTACGAATTCATTTGTCATTCTACCGACGTCGTTCTCAATGTATACATCATTCCAGCATTCCCTGGCCAATTCTGATCGCAGTTGGGGCTCATCCAAATAATATTTTTATTTTTTTGTTTTGTATTGTTCATTTTCATTTTTCGCAGGATTAATTGTTTCATCTTCATTTTTTATTTGTAAAACAACTGGAAAATGGTCGGTGATGTAAGTTTTTGATAAGAATGGATTCAACAAATCAGAAAGAAATTTTGTTTTGACGAAGATATGGCCCAGAATTCTCGTATGAGTATTGATATCGGAAACATAATTCCATTCACTGAGAATATTCAAGTGTACTTCACTGATATCACTTACATCTAGTATATTAATGTTGATATCCCCTACTATACCTGTAAAATCGGATTTACTATTATTTTTCTCTTTCAGGTACTTTCCAAGCCAGCTATTGAATTTATATTGACACGTAGAAGGTGATCTATATATAGCCGTGATATAGATTTCAAGTTTATTATGTTTCAACCCTATGCAAATAACCTTCATTTTATCAAAATCTATTATTTCATACGTATAGTCAAGATTATTAAATTATTATTTATATATATAATTATTAAATATATATATATATATATATATATATATATATATATATATTCATTAGCACACCATCATTTTGGTTGACTGTACCATTATTATTCATATATCATATCCTGGCATGTTCAGTGAGTAAACTTTCAACCCGTCGATCTTCTTATTATGCTACGAATATTTGGGTGGAATTATCTAAAGCTTTCTTTTGGACGATCTTTCACATGCAAGTTGAATTAATCAATACTCTATGCAGCTTTCGTTTCAATATTGTGTAGATAGAAGTTACTCACAAAGGGATCCATTTTTCAGTTACTTCATCACAAACTCTTGACAAAGAAAAAATATTAGGTGGAAAATTAAGATTTCACTTTTTTACTATTCGTTGAAAAAGGAAATTGAAGGATATATAATTGAACTCACAAGTTTTAGGGCTGATATTAGATCAGGGCTAGCACGCTCAGATGTTAATCTATAGGATAGACCGGGAATAGAAGTGCCACTTTTTAGTTTGTATTTTTTTACTGGTCTATTGTATAATATTAGGATCTGATTTGATATGTGCCTGATTACCTGAACATTAGTAATCACAATGCATGAAAGGAAATACAATATAAAATTGATATAAAATTGTTATTAATGTACTTTTGTAACGTTGCAATTGGCACATTTTGCTCCAACTTTGGGGCTTATAGTACCGGCCTGGGGGGAAGAAGTACCAAGTTGAATTTGAAAATGAATTAGGAATTATCTCAGCAAATAAATGTTTTATTAGGTTTTTAACCGTATACAAGAACTTACTGACTAGGTACATTTCATATCGGTTCACTCATCCTCGCTATTACAGTTTAAGCAAACAAAAGAAAGCGATTCACCTGAGATACATTTACTGTGAGCCCATTTTTTACACTCCTAACATTATATCCATTCTTCAGAGGGCATACTCTGAGAATGAGGGTTAACAACAGTAAAGAGAAAAGCAATCGTCTGCCTCTGATTCACCACTCGATTCAGAAACTTATTTTAGTATCTTTACCTGTTTTTTCTTCGTGAACACCTTTTTTTACTTGCTCAACTTTTCCTTTTTTAACTTTTATTTTCTTCTGCGCTTTTTCGGTTTGCTGTTTTTCAAGTTCACTCTTCTCGGGCGTATCGGTCAGAATAGCACTATTTTCTTCCTTCATTTGAAGTTTGCCTAGGACCTACCTTTGGAAGTGGTCTAACGCAATGCGGTAAAAATACTTTGGTGGAAATAATAATTTCAAATGTAGTCAGAGGAGTGACTGAAACTTCAGAAGTGACCGAATCCTCAGAAGTGACTGGAATCTTAGAAGTCGAACATGAACTTTGAGGAGTAACATTAGACGGTCCAGCAACAGGACTGCTTCTTTGTTTAGAAGGTGTAACCGGCTCAGTGGTGGTAAGTGGTTCGGCGTTCTCTTTTTGACTGTCATCATCAATAGGATAGGGTCGATCAGTCACATAGCTTGGACTGAAATCTACATCAGTAAAGACGTTCTGATCTAAAAGAAAAATTCCGGTTTTTCGAACCCATTTATAATATTAACGGGACATAATGCCAAAGGATACGCATATGAAGCAATTGAAGGAATGCCGTAGATTGTCATCGATTTACCCGCGTTGTTTCTCATCCGTGCGTCTTGGGAAGAAGAAGATACTTTCAAAGGGGGCCATATACTCCCACGTCTAAGGGCTGAAGCCGATGAGAGCAATGAGGAGAAATGATAACATAACTACACCATCAATTTAGCAAAATTTAAAACAGGTATATCCAAGTGTGATTCATGATTGTCTAGTAACAGAAGAACGGATGATTCTTTCGGTGGCTTCACGTACTTGGCAAAATGTTTCATAAATAAAAGAAATTCAACTTTCGTCATCCAACCCGAAATATTAGCGGCACCCATACAATCTGGTGGACCACCACGAATGAAATATTCCTTGCAATGTTTGCGAAGAAACATGGGTGGTTTATACATCCCACATGCTGAGATTCCTCCTACAACTGTGACGTTCGTTCCTCTTTCACCAGATGTGAGAGCACCGGTTTGCCTTGTGCCATTAATTCCTACAATTTTTGGTGACTTGGTTACCGTAGAAACACCGGTTTCGTCTACATTCCAAATATTTGACGCTGTAAATGAATACCGATCCATACTTCTTTTAGCTCATTATAAAATTCTTGAACATTCGATTTATTGAAAGATGTTGTTCGTCCTAAACTGGTAGCTTCAGGTGAACGTATAGAAAGTGCTGGCTGTCTCTTCAAAAATGAAGTGAACCAATCAGCTCCTGCTTGTTTCCGCTCTCCCCACGAATCAGGTATCTTGAGATCAAACTGTTTTGCACATCCGTATGCCAAAGTACGTACATTTTTTTGGCGTCAAGCCGAAGTGAACTTGGGCCGATTGTTTGAGATAATCACACAGAACATTTTCTTGTTCATCTGTGAAGACTCGACGACTAGATTTGTAGCCAAATGAGGCGGTTTCCGAATCTGCTCTGTATCGGTCTATAAATCTTTTCAAACCAACTCTGCATATTTCATAATTTTTGGCTGCAGATCTTATTGAAATTCCTTCGTTAATCACGGATTCAGCTGCTCGCTTCATAATCCCTACTGGGGTTTTACCTCTTTCTGTTTTTCGGTAATAATTCCGCATTCTGTGAAAATAAAATAAATAGTGTAATCATAACTGGGGCAAGAAGTGCCATACGGCATTTATTACCCTATGACGCTTGGTACTTTTTGCCCCACTGACCAAGTTTTTATAAATTTATTTGTAACAAAAAAAATACTTCAATAAAGAAGAAATGGATATAGTAGTCGTAAATTGCAATGATAAAGCTAGCGGTATAAAATTATTTCGCCCCGAAAAACAATACAGCCACCAAATAAGAAGAAAAAGGAAATGGTCCAGTTTACTTACGTTTGAGTATCGAAAACCTCACTTTGTACGTCCTTCCTCACACCACTCTGGAAACTAAATGATTCCACGAACAAGATGCGCAGCATGTCGCAGTTGTTCCATGGTTGCCGTATTGAATACATATTATTGAATTCGCAGAAATAGCGACAGCTGGAACTTTTTACCCCTGGCACTTTTATCCCCGGTCTACCCTATATTTTGTTTCAATGTTATTCAACCTCAACTCGTTTGGGATTGGATCACATCGGAAAGAGTGTGTTGAATATAAAAGAGTGTGGCCAGCACTGATTCGGGATTTGAAATATCATAATTATGAGAATTATTAGAATGTAGTTTCTACTCTTGAGCTGCCATTCTGGCAGCATAAATAGTTCTAGGTTTGTATAGTGATTGTTGTTTATATTTATTGTTATCAAATGTGGTAGGTTGTTTGTTGATTCGGAGTTCATAATCTGGTTATCACAAAAGTTATTCTGAGCTACCAACTCCTTTTAAGGCCATTTTAGGCAATATAGTTATGACATATGGTGGAGGTGCCTAGTTTTCGATTTCGGAGGTTTATTCTTCACAATAAATCTCTTTTGAGTACCTCGAGTTAGTTTTTGATATTTTTTAAATGTGTTTAGATTTTTATTTAAATTTTGTTGATTATCAGATGATGAAAAGCATGAAAGTAATTTTATGTTGAAATTTCAAGAATATTAGTTTAGTGTCTAATCGATATTTTTTATGGTTATAATTTCAATTTGGGGTTGATAAATTGTGGACTATTCCTTTTCATGGAATGTATTGGAATAGATTTGTTCAATTCAGTTTTCCATTCAGAAAAATTAAGACTCTTTCAATTTTAGAGATTCTACAAGTAACTATGGGCTTATATTATTTTTGAGAAGTATTTGGGATTTCAATTTTCGTGGATTGAGAATGATAATGTGAATTCAGTATACAATTGTTTTGTAAACGTGCACAATACTGGGAGTTTCAACATTATTTTATAAATCATCTTTGTGGCAAACGGTATTGTTCAATTCATTTAAATAATGAGATTCGATTTCAGAAACACGGTGCTTGGGTATGAATTAATCATAGTGAGAGCAAATATCATACGTTATATTAGTGAATTGGGTTTTTACACAATATTATTTTTTGGGTTTTTCATCATACCAAAGTTCAGAATAATTCATTTGGAGCATTTTTCAAGCATGTTACAAATTAGTTATATATAAGATTCAAATAGACATTAGATAAGTCACGAATTGATTGTAATTCAGATATTTTCTGAAAAATATTCAATTAGAAGGAAATAAGCATCTGAAATGAATGAATATTATCATAGATAAAATACTGATGAATGAAGTCTTTTGATATATAAAAGAAAATTGGGGAAATTCGTAGTGTAAAGTAATTTTTTCTATATAATTAATATTCATTTGATTTAAAAGATTTAATGAGAAAAAAAGGGAGGTATTATCAAGAAATTTTTTGAAAAGTAAAAATTATATTTTATTTTATTAAAATGATGTTGAAAATTACGAATAAATTCAAATTCAATTGAGGTATTCTTTCAGTGAGTATTTGATGATTTTATTATATTTTATGAGAATAAGGATCCGAGTCAATTTTTACGTGATATCTTATGGAAAAATTAGTTTGGGAAGGAAGAAAAATATCAGTTATATCAGTTGGCCCTCAATTTGAAAATGTAGGTCCATGGGAAACGCATTGGAAGGTAAAACAGTTTCTCATGGGTAAGTGGCGAATTTCTGGTTGAAAAATACAAACATGAATTTATTCTTTCAGTGATGGTATGTTCAATAGGTTGTTGTTTTTTGGATTTCTTTTGCATTCAAGATTTATTTGACAAACTGCCGATATTCGTCTTATATCTTATTATTGATTTTATGTGATGATTTTTTGTGATGGATAATGTGTTTCGAGTGAGAAACTCGAGAATTATATGAATTATCCCGTGAGATGCGAGATGTGATTGTGGAGTACACGAACTGAAGGGGGGCTTGGAAAAAGTGTCAATGAAGTGACATGAAAGCCTACCTTTAGGAAGATTTCGCGGTATATAATGAGTAAATATGGATTATTACGTGTTGAATTGTTTTTGAAGTCTCGAGAAGTATTCGTGGTGAGAGAAATCACGATTTCGAAAAGAATGCAGGTGTTCTCCACTGTTCTCCAAGATATTTAGCGAATTCATGGATTGTATCCCCAAAAGGTAGATATTTAACATATCACCGAGAGCCGCTGGCCAAGCCAACCAGCAATCCTTCATGAAATGTCTGATGTCACCATTTCATTTGAGTTGTTACTATGAAAAGTAACAAACAAATATCATAGTAATAAGGACACACATATATTGATACAGTTCCCACAGAAAATGCAAGAGAAAGACTATTGAAAAGTATTCTGTTTTCTGAGAAATTTTTTTTTCCTCAAAGTTTTAAAATTTTAAGGGTACTTTTATATAACGATTTTTCATCACGGGACAGACCCATAAATATTAATTCAATTTACTCGGAAAATATTGAAAAATTCCGAGTGGAAGTCAGCAAGTATTTTCTTTCTCGAAACAAATAATGGATAAAGCTGAGGAAAATTGTTCGTTCGTGAGCCAAAATGAAAATGTTTGGTATACATTATTGCTGAGTTTATTGAAATGAAAGCAATCAGAATAACAATAACACAATAATGAACCTACACATTCCATTCACAAATAATTCGATGTTGTGTACCAGTCAAGTCATGAACTAAAAAAGTTTATTTCAGAAAATAAGTTTGCTGACGCATTTCATTTTTTAATCAGGTCAAGTTTACGCCGTGTATAAACAAATAGGGAGTCCGTGCCTTTATCACGATTAGAGTCATCACATTTAGAAGTTTGTTTACTATTCATTATTTTCTAATAATTTCAATTCATGTGTATCTTTGTAAATTGGTTGGCTCATATATTATTGGAGTTCTGTTTCAAAATATAGATTAGGAATGAAATCTCCAAAAAACTTAAGATGGATAATTATTTGAATTATGAGTTATAGTGAAAATTGAGAAATATTTACTGCCATTTTTTTTTCTTTCATGTCGAATGTAAACCCCTACATCTCTGAGGTGGGAAAAGTAACCACCTGAGAAGAAATCACGAGCACAATCAAGAAGCGAAAGGCCAACGCATAAAAAACGTACCCGAAGGACTTTTGTACTAGTAATACGAGTATTGTAAGATACTTCAAAGTTGAGCAGCACGATGTGGGTGAATATCCCAAACCCATTCCCCAAGGCACTAAAATGGAATCCAAGTTGATGGAGAAGGCAAATGCTGAATCATACAAATCAAATTGATTCAGAAAAAAATGTGATGTATAGTCAAAACGGGGTTCTGCCCAGGAAAAAGCATCTATCGAAAAATTGTTTCAATCATCATAACAATGCTGAATCAAATGAATCAAATTGATTCAGCAAACAAGTTCATCGATGTCAATCTCATAGTCAAAGCGGGATTCTGCCAGGGAAAGAGCGTCCAGCGAAAAGACCCCACTTGAGGGTCCATTGTGAACCCGATTGGCTAGCCATTGAAGAATAAAATGCAAATTATGACAACATCCTCACAAAAACAATTTTAGTGTGTTGAGACGATGCCCATAGTCGTGGAGGAATCTGTATACAGCATCCAGGGATAAACAGCGAAAAGTGAAATGCATCAAGTCCAAGCAGCGATACAGAGTGTGCTCCGAATCCAGTACCAGTGTGGCCCAAAGAGAGAAGCAGATGTGTGGAGATTTGGATATGTAAAATGAGCAGTCCTTTTGTTTAGCTTTCAAATGGAAAAAATCTTGGATTGTGTTCAGTTTCGAGTCACTTTTCAGTATTTTTTTTTTGTAAAACCATTCTTCTTCAGTTATATGAATGTCAATAAAAATTAACGATGGGAACCATCGTTCAAAAGGGAGGAGCATGTGTCAGGAATGTGCCCTCCGAAGGTAATTGCCCCAGATTATCGGGATCAGGGCTAGCACGCTGATATGTTCATCTATACATTTTGTTTTAATGTTATGCAACCTCAACTTGTTTGGGATTGGAGTGTGGCCGGCACCGATTCGGGATTAGAAATATTATAATTATAAGAATTATTAGAATGTAGTTTCTACTTCTGAGTTGCGATTCTGGCAGCGTTGCATAAATAGTTCTAGGTGTAAGCCTAGTGATTGTTGTTCATATTTATTGTTATTAAATGTTGTATGTTTGTTCTGTTGATTCTGAGTTCATAATCTGGTTATCATTAAAGTTATCCTGAGCTACCAACCCCTTAAGCCGATATAGTTATGACAATATTGAAGAAAATGCAAATACAAAACATTTGAAAAACATGTAAGTTCAAGATTGAGATCTCTTGATCGTCTTTGCTGAGGTCTTCTGCAATGAATTTTTTTTTGCTTCAGTTTATAGGAGTTTTTCAATATCTCAATTCCGAGACAAACTCGAATTTCACTATGATTGATTTCAGTTCAAGTTCGATTTCCATTGCTGATGTTATGAAATTTATATTATCCTGTGTATTGTTATTTGTTGGTAATCCATATATAATCAGGTTATTTTTCCTGCTTCTGGTTTCTAGCTGTTTGATATGTATCTCAAACTCGCATTCTTTACATTTCAATTTGATGTTAGTAAACTTGTTTTTCAATTCTTCCAAAGTGAGATTTTTTCTACCTTGTTATTTAGTGACGTGAGTCGTTCAGGCATGCTTGTTAGAAGGGCTTCAGTCATAGTTTTGGTGAAACGTATTCTGATACCCATTCTTTGAGTTCGTAGCACTCACACTACCTTAGTTGGAATTGTACTGAATTTATTCACAGCGCAAGGAAATCGGTTGCCTGGCTGGGAGTGTCGATGTTTCCAAGTGGAGAAAATGGTTGATCAAAAACTCACCTACAGTTTGTATCTCAATTCTAATGAATTGATTACATTCAGGTTTCTATCAGTCCTTTTCGTTTGTAATTTCCACAGTTTGTTCCACTTGAATACTTCACAATTATATGTCAAATTCACTTACAACTATAATCACCGTACTTGGTGGAATTTTTATTCGGAGCACATGAACAAATGACCGTTCGCATTGAAATGATTCAATAAATTTCAGGCAAATCATTGTTGAACGGTACGTTACTGACAAATTTGAAATGTTCATAGTTAATTTTAGAATCCAGGATATCAAAAACGCAGTAATGTATCGAGGAAAATTAGTAATTTGTCCTTCTATGACCGATGATTGATAATTTTCACTTCCAGGAGGAGATAAACTCAGAATATGGAAAACAAGATGGTTATTCGATTTTCTATTCCAGTCTTAATTGAAAACTCAGATGAATGAGGCAAAGAAGAATTTTCCAAAAAGGAGTAGGTACTCATCAGAAATCATTTGTAACATTGATGCAATGATAATTATAGGCCGAGAAAATATATAAAAAGGGTATTACCTACCAAAACTTCTCTCGGTTCCGAAAATTTGGGCGAATTTGTCAGAAAATCTGAGTTTTTTTAATGTTTTTTCGAATTTTTAACAACCGATTTCGTTTTGAAATAGCATTATACAGTCGTCATTCAAGATATTAGATTACTGTACATATATATATATATATATATATATGTATATATATATATATATATATATATATATATTTATATATACAGTGCTTTCGTAAAGTACTGGATAAATTCATTTTTAGCCAAACTATCCATTTCTGTGGAACCTCCGAAACAGGTCGATTTTGAATCTCAATTTACCACATTTATAAGGGGAAATTAAATATCGGTGATCCACGTTTGACTAATTATTCAATTTTTGGAAAGCTGATTTCAAAAATATATCATATATAGGGTTTGTTTCAGTGCTCTCTTAAAGTAGTGGCTAAATTCGTACTAAATTGAGGGAATAATTTCTGGAAAAAACGCTCGAAGCGTTGGGCATTTTTTCAATTTTAATTAATACATACAGAATGATTCGTGTAGGAGAGAGGTATGACGTCATTGGTATTTTTTTAACTACATTTTTCATTACGGAATGTGAAAAGGTGATTATTAGTATGGGTGAAATGAAAATAAAATAAAAAAAACTATTTTGAAATATGAAAATACTAAATTCAATGGCAATGATAGCTTCAAATAACGATCAAATTAGATGTTCAAATTGTGCACCGTTTGCTTTCTGACTGTTTCCATGACTTGACAGTAGCCATACCGACCAGAATTTTGTTTCTATTGCTGAATAGTTTTTGTGAAGTTATCTCTTTAAAGAAAAACCTATCTCATCGTTTGTCGATACATTATTGAGTAGTAACTTTGGCATTTCATGGAAAATGATTGAATTGAATGAACGAGTAGAATGATAGGATGATAGGATTTGGAGACAGAATGCGCACCCAAAGAGAAGTAGTCGAATTGTTCAATGCAACTCATCCTGATCGGCAACCTATTAACCAAAGCATGGTGAGCAAAGTTCAGTCGAAATTCTGAGAATTTGGGCATGTCCGTGATCTTCTTAAATCTGGTCGACTCTCTCTACCAGAAGACGATCAGCTAATGAAGACGACTTTGATCGGCGAAATCAATTCTGCGAGCAACTGCAATAATGATGATAATTTTGTGAAAAATATTATTTTTTCTGACGAGGCTACGTTTGTTTTGAACGGCCACGTCAATAGGCAAAATTACCGTTATTGGGCTACCAAAAATCCCCGATGGATGATGGAGTATCGCACTCAAAATGCACAGAAAGTTAATGTATGGTGTGGCATAGTCTACGGAAGAATTCTGGGTCCCTATTTCTTTGACGTGAACCTGACTGGTACAATATATCTGGATTTTCTTCGACTCGACCTTATTTCTGCTTTGTATCCAGATCTAGAGGAACCTGATATCCCGAAAACTGATTTATTTTTTCAAAAAGATGGTGCATCTCCCCATTATGCAGCAGCTGTCCGCGACTATTTATATGTGGTGTTTCCGAATCGTTGGATATGGAGAAGGGTTGAGTGGCCAGCTAGTTCTCCGGATTTGACACCACTTGATTACTTCTTGTGCGGATACTTGAAGAGTGAAGTGTATGTTAATAGGCCGGGGAATTTAGATGATTTAAAAGCAAAAATTCGACACGAGATACAATGTATACCTTCTGACGTTATTGACAATGTTCAAAAAGAATTTATTTATCGTCTTGGCTACTGTCAGATAGCAAACGGTGCAAAATTTGAACAATTGATTCGATCGTTGTTTGAAGCTATCATTGCCATTGAATTTAATATTTTCATATTTCCAAAGAGTTTTTCTTATTTTATTTCCATTCCACCCATAATCATGATCACCTTTTCACAATACGTAATGAAAAATGAAGTTGCCATTGAAAAAATACCGATGACGTCATTTCTCATTTCTCATTTTAATTGAATTTGAAAGAATGCCCTAATAAAAATAAAATTCGACGGCTTAGAGCATTATTTTCAAAAATTATTCGTTTAATTTTTTACGAATGTATCCACTACTTTACGAGAGTACTCAATTTAACGGACGCACTGTATACAAACCTAATGTGTGATATATTTTTGTATTCAGCTTTCCATGGAGATTCCAAAAATTGAATAATATAAAGGCATTAGTCAAACGTGGATCACCCTGTATATTTAATTTTCGCTTACGAAAGCACTGTATATAACTTTTTCATTTTGTAATCAATAAATCGGCCATTCAATCGACAAATGAGGTGAACCATTACAAAATGTTAAGCTTCACGAAATGTTCCCAATGAAAGGAGATGGTCACTTTAATTTTTTGGAAAAAATATATAATGAATGATTACAGAAATCAACATACCTCTGAGTATTCTTCTTGATTGAGACTTGTTTCTATGTATAACCTCTCCTCAGTGGTTATCTTCGGATGTTTGGCAGGACTATTGCTACCGAGATGAGCAAAAAGAATGCACCATAACATCATTGTGGAATAGAATACATAAAAAACCATTGGCCATCCATACCAACTCGATGCTATGTAACCACTCACTAATGTACCTACCAATATGCCAGTAGGGCCACCTAGTGAAAATTATCTCAATACATAATTCATTTTATTCGAAAGTATATATATATATATATATATATATATTGTTATGTTTTGTTAATTGAATAATATTTATTTATTTATTATTATAAGTTATTATTATTACAAATATACAAATAGATTTTTGCACCGCGTTGGGCGACAATTGTAATGTTTTGATAAATTGAAAATGTAAATTGTTTTTATCGAATGAAAATTGCTAATATAATTTTTTTTTACTATTCTTTGAGAGCCAAATTTGTTATGATGTAAATAGATATTTCTGACCCTGTAATAATAATTGTCAGCGAACGTCACTGTTCTCTCGTCACGCTACCAACAATTATTATTTTCTTCGCCACAGCTAACAACAGTTGGTACGCCCTTATCTCATATAGTCGATTCAAAAGGAATTTGGTCACTGGTGGCTAACTTCAGTTTATTGAAGGATCTTAGTTATGTTAGTTGATCATTGTGAGAAAATAAACAAAACTTAAACTTAAAAATACCTGGCCTACGAGAAATAACTTACGCTAGAGTGAATCAAACAATTATTCACGGATAATCATAAAATGCATATCATGGATAGATAAACAGAACCTCACTTTTTCTGTGAGAGTAATTTTCTGTTATTGTTCATAAATAAATGACATAGAGTTCATCGAATGTGAAAATGTTGTTTGTGAAATAGTTCAGGACCGGGAAAGCACTATTAAAGGTTTTATACCTGGTTGGAACTGTTGGTGTTCACAACTATACCATAAAAAACAGGAAGTCTCCTCTCTCCAGCCTCCGTTGGAACTGCAAAACCATGTGTCAGGAATGTATCGATGCGGGACTCAGCTTTTGGAATCGTGGATATACGATATCATCAAGGTAATCTTGTTCTGTTAAGCAAATGATGGAATTATTCCATTTTTCTTTATGTGAAATTTTGTGCGTGCTTCCGCTTTGTAAAATATTTTCGATCTCTCCGAAGCTTTGTTTTTTTCGTCGCTTCGCAACATCTTGCCATTGTTGTTGTTCCATTTGAAATTTCGAATTCGCGCACCAAATTGTCACTTTGCACTGTTTATATTAATGTTGCACAATTTATACACACAATTAAATTCCCATTCTTATCATTAATTACAAGTTTGAATAATAATTGCTTATGATACCCTCTCTTTGCCATTCTCTCACAATTTCCAACTTTTCATCTGATCATCTCTTCTCTGATTGGCTATCTTTCATAAAGACGTTTGCTGTTCTCTCATTGGCTACTTTTAGTTTGCTACAATTTCATGTACAGAGTGTTTCAAGTTTATAATGTGTTGATTACTTTTTATTCATGATAATTTTGTAAATCTTGACTTTTAGTTGTCTTTTGAGCAATTATGAGTTATGATAAATTTGACAGTGTATATAATTGACTGTTTTATAGTACTTTGACATTTTTATCTATCCATATCATACCTAGGCTCATAAATTACATTGAATTTTAAAAATTATTTACAAGCAAACTCTTGAAATTGATAATTATTTATTATTTATTCTTTTTGTGGCTTTTAGTCTCTTAAAATTTACAACTGGCATAACATAACATAACATAACATAACAATATATATATATATATATATATATATATATATATATATTTGCTTTAAATTTTTTTTTAAATGGAACCTTCAAAGCAAGTTCAAACCTTATGTCAAATGTAATTTTTCATTGATGAATCAATTCAGTCACATTTTGATCAAACATTTTTTTTTTCAAATGGAACCCCTATGCGCCACCTACATGTTTCTCTGGAATATACATTCAGGAAAAAAATTACATATCATTTTTGTATTTCGGTGCAGTAACAAATTGTATACATTCAAAAATCTACAACTAGTTCATGAGTTTCCTTGCAGTTCGAATAATTTTTCAACTTAGTAAGTTGTGGAAAACAACATTTCTCAATCTGGTCAACCAATTGTGTTTCGCTGTCATCTTTCATCTCAACTCTCGAAAATTCGAAAACTTTCGAGAATTAGTAGAAATGGAAAATCAAAATTATACTTTTACCTATCTCCTCCCGATTTTTATCTATGGGGTCATATTAAAAACCAAGTTTATGCTCGCCTACTACGCTGGAGGATTCGAAAGTGAGAATTCAGGGAGCAGTACAAAGAATCGGTGTGGAAGAACTCACTGCTGTCATAAGTTGTACAGTGGAGAGGATAAGGTTGTGTGTTAGAGTAAATGGGCCAAATTTCGAACATTTAATTGGACATTAATGAATCATCGAAACAATAACAAAATAATTACCACTTTCTCCCTGAGCATAAGATGTAAACGTTCAAATAAAAATGTTCTTCATCCAAA
This sequence comes from Gonioctena quinquepunctata, assembly GCA_018342105.1. NCBI lineage: Eukaryota > Metazoa > Arthropoda > Insecta > Coleoptera > Chrysomelidae > Gonioctena > Gonioctena quinquepunctata. The sequence goes on along the minus strand of JAFIRS010004016.1, from coordinate 77,228 downwards.
TTAAACAAATAATATCTAGCGTTTCATTTATGATTGAGTATATCCAAATGGAGGGGGTAGCTTATCCTAGGAGTGTCAGAGAAAAATTTTGTTTCAGGAGGAAATATCCTAACCAAAGTCTGGAAAAGCAAAATGAACATGTTGAGGTCAAATGTTGTTTTCCACGGCTTACCGCTCAGTTGAAGAATTATTCGAACTGCAAGGAAACTCATGAAATAGTTGTAGATTTTTTAATATATGAAAATTTGTTACTGTACGGAAACACAAAAATGATATGTCATATTTTCCTTAATGAGTGTTTTAGAGAGACAGGTAGGTGGCCTATAGGGGTTCCATTTGAAAAAAAATAGTTTTTGGTCAAGATATGATGTGGCTGAACTGATTAACCAGTAAGTGACACAAAAAAATAATGTTTCAATGAAATTAAGTTTCTCTGTTATGTGCAACTCATTGTGAATAGCCTTGACAAAATCTCATTTATCCACGAGGTAAAATATAAAAACCATTTCAATTTCAATTGTTTCAAAAAAATTACATTTGACATAAGGTTACGCCTTGTTTTGACTTGAATATGTAAAAATATACAGGGTGTTCCATTTGAAAACACAAAGTTGCTGGAATTTTCAGAAAAACCGGAAGTCTGCCATATTGGATTGTGATGTGATCAAATCCGAAATAGTTGCTTTTATAACTGTACCAAATTTCAGAAAAATCTGTTCACGAATGCAGAAATTACAGGGGTGGCCCGATATCCTGTGTCACCCGGTATATATAAATATATATATATATATATATATATATATATAATATATATATATAAATATATATATATATATATATATATATATATATATATATATATATATATATATATATATATATATATATTAGGTTGACCCATTTTGACTGACAATTTTTTTTTTCCAAGTCTCGCATTGAAATATGTTAGTTTTTTGTAATTGAGGATCCCTCTTGATATATTAGGTGGATCGAATATTTTCAAGGGGTCGCTCAAGAATTAAAAAATTTCGAAAATGTTCAAAATTCGATATGTTTTGTTTTAATTTTTTTTCTCATGGCGGCAATTGTTTGTACAAATAGAAAAAATTACATCTTAAAAATTTCAGCTCAAAGTATATATTTTTATAGGTCGCTCAAGAATTTTTAATCTTATAGATTAGACGTTTTCGAGCGACTTTAATATTAATTTTAGGGCTATTTTTCTACAATCCATTTACATAATTGTGAACCAATATAAACCACGAGATACATAAAAATACAATGAATATATTGTTACTAGCATACTTAATGAATATGAATAATGAAAAAAAAATAAAAAAAACAAAAAATTATTTCCTCCATGATCAGTTTGAATATCTCCTCTGATTAGTTATTCAATCTGAAATATGGAGCTGAAATAAATGGTTCATAACAAATGTTGTAAAACAATAAAAAAAAATCGAATTAAAATATCTTTTTTTTGGGTTAAATTATTGTTACCAAAATGCGTACAGTACGCTCCTGCGTTGTTTATTTCGCTGCCAGACGATGTGACGGTTTTTATTCAGCCGAAATTCCATGAATATGATGACCAACCGAATGATCTCGAAGTTTCCACAAACCACTCGAAGATTCTAGATGCCAAGGACGAGGATATATAAGATAGTGTGTACCGCCGAAGGAGCAGTAATTTTTCATGGAAAGATGTATTAGTTGATATTAGTGAATTCTATGATATTATCTACAATTGTAATCACACAATTCAAAATACATAACAAAAAACTTCTAATTTATTTTATTTCAGTTCCATATTTCAAACTGAGTTACTAATCAAAGATTATATTCAAGCTCATCAATGCGTACACAATTTTTTGAATTTTTCGATTTTTTTTAATCAACCATATTAATTAAATATGCTAGTAAAAATATATTCATTGGTATTTTTATGTATCTCGTGGTTTATATGGTTTCATTATTATTTTATGGATTGTAGGAAAAAAATTGAGCCTCAAAATTAATATTTAAAGGTCGCTCGAAAACGTCTAATCTTTAGTACGCCCTAAAATTGAAAATTCTTGAGCGACCTTTAAAAATGTATACTGTGAGCTAAAAACAATTGCCGCCAGGAGAAAATAAAAATAAAAACAAAAAAATTTGGATTTCGACCATTTTATAAATTTTAAAAATTCTTGAACAACCCCTTAAAAATATTGGATCCATCTCAAATTTCAGGAGGGCCCTCAATTTCAAAAAAAATTAATATTTTCATCGGCTCAAAAAACCTAATAAATAATATATATATATATATATATATATATATATATATATATATATATATATATATATATATATATATATGTATATATATATACTTACATATATAACGAAAAAAAACAAACTGAACGAATTTATGAAAGCATACTTTTGATCCGAAAGGAAAAATTATTATTAACTGTTGCTAAGAACTTGAGAACTAGCGAGTCTCAGAGAAAAACTAAGAACTGATTTTCCCACAGATTAACAATATGCCGACGACTGCCTGTTCTCGGATCCTACAGAAAACCTCTTAACAATTCTAGAAACATATGTTAGGGCTATCGAGCATTTGGTTAAAGAATTGACGCCAACAACATTGAAATTATAACCAGTCCTCCTCAGGCAGTCGAATCTGATTTTGTTACAGGAGATCTCTGATGCTCGCCATGTCGTAGCCAAGAGAAATAATTTCGAAGTCTAACAAATGTGCTATTTTCGGAAAAGAATGCAGCTTGCACTACCATGTATGGGATGGTGTGCAGCCCATCACTTCAGAGAGTGCCTGGGATGTTTGATACGCGAGTGGTCGTCTATATTATAATCGGTGGCCTCCCTCACGAGATGATTCTTGTGATTTTCCCTATAATAAAATACTCTCTAATTACGATCTCTAATGTTATTTCTGATGGAAGGCAGATTTAAATTCTGAAGGATTCGATCGTTCCGCACGTACCACGGAGCGTTCGTTATTTACGGCAGAACTTCCATTTGTGGCCGTTCCAGGACGCCAAGCAGCTGGAGCATACATAATGACTAGCCTGAACACCATTTTATAAATCATTACTTTATTTCTTAGAGATAGTTTACTGTTTTTGTTGATCAGAGGATATGATATAGCAATTTCATTTTGTATTTTAGTTAAAATGTTCTTGATATGTGGGCTCCACGTAAATCGGCGATTCACTTTTACTCCCAGGTACTCGACCTGCTCATATAATCCTATCTCTCCTTCAGACAGTCACTTTTCTCTCCAGGCTGCTTCTCTTATGACCCATCGAAATCGCCTATGTTTTATCCGGATTAACCCTAATTTTCCACTCCAGGTACCAACGCTGGAGGTCATTTAATGCACTTTGCCAATAAATGACACCCAACTGATGAATAGCTGCAGGGAAAAGTGAGGCCGTATCGTCAGCGTTGAAAGAGATCTTCACGTGTTCGCTTTTTGGTATGTAACGCGTGTAATTGGCGTATAGGGGCAATACTTTCTCCTGTATTGCTCCCCTGAGAAACGCCAACTTCAAGTTTCATTTTCTTTCTTTGAATTCCATCTTGAATGTCCTTCCCTTGAAGAACGACTTATCCACTTTACCAGGCTCAGAGCTAAGTGAAAGCCTATGAATTTGGAAATTATCTCATCGATTACTTTGCTGATATCAAGAAGTATGACATGAGCGCTATTATAGTTATTCGATTTTAAATGGTGTCTTCCACTAACCTCAGAACCTGAAGCAGAAGTCGAACTGTTGATTCGGTAGGATATTTCTATCCTCCATTTCTTTCTCGAGGCTTTCCAGGAGAATTTGTTCAGCCAACTATCAATACTGCGGAGCAGAATGATGTTCATTTATCAATCCGTTTTAATTATTCCTTTTCTGAAAATTTAACGTATTTATTATTATTCATTTCTAGTATAACAAACGATGGTTTCGTTGGGAAGGTCGGGTTTCGCCCTGCCTTTGGAACCATAACCACAATGGCATGCCTCCACCTTCGAGATAATTTCTCAAGGCGCTACAAATTGTTGATTATATTCGAAAGTGAATATGACATGACACCTCCACATGTATCTTGCCGGGTTTGCCAGGAAATATATTTGATTGCATTGATTAGCAGCAGAAACCACCCTTCGTTTTAGTCTGGGACATTATGGACATCTCTGGTAATTCGCAGTGTGAATCCCATTGCAGTTCACGCATTTTACTTCTCCTTATCGTGGCATAGTGCATTCCCGAGATATATTATTTTCACCGCATTTAACACATGCGGGAATTGCACAGATGCTAGGGCTGACAGTGGCCAAATCTTTGACATCGGTGACACTGTCCCACAGAGGCCCTAGGTCTCCGAGGTTCAGCTGTCACCTGTACATTCAAGATATCTGTGACTTTGAAGATATTTCTAGGGTATCTACTCAAAAGTACCAATATCATAGGAAGTTGTGTTTTTCCGTGTTCAGTTATTGAATCTTGCCACTGATTCCGGGGAATAATCTCTCTCACTCAGGTCATTTTTGATATCCCATGAGAGAAATTGAGGTTCACCCTGAAAACTACTATGAGTTTATTATCCTCAGGAAGACTGTGGGTATGATGAGGAAAGACTAAGATCTTTATAAATACTCCCAATTGGAGCAATCATTTGATGGATGTATACGTCATTCAGGTTACAGAGTTTGGAACAAAGGATTTACAAAAAATATAAGGGTGATTAAGATGGAGAACTAATGAGATGAATATACAGTTTGGCAACATATACAGGGTGTCCCTGGACTTCCCCTTCTTCTTCGGCAATGTATATATGGGGTCAAAATATTACCAGTACTTCATATAACTTTTGTTCCTGAAAGCCTTCGTTACCAAGTTACGGGCCCCTCAAAGTTACAAAATGAAAAATGTTTTTCTTTGATAACTTTCAAAGTGAATATTCAAAATCATCTAAATTTTGGTGATTGACTAAACAAATGAATTCCTTCGATGAGCTTTCATGCAGGAGTCAGTTGTTTTGCTACAAAGTCAGGAACGGACTACCCCCGATAGTCCACACCCCATTTGAAATGACTGGGATTTGTCAATATGTTTCAACAAAACAAGGTTACCTGGACAATTTCCTGGATAAAAGTACTCGTGTGGAAAATCGATCGGAGCAACGATTTTTGATAAAAATGCATTTTTATTCGACGACATCCAACCTGAGATGTCTACCATTATTCGAAAAAATCAATTTGTAATGAAAATAGGAATGATAGGTACAATGTTCATAACGAATTTTCATCATGCAAACACGTTAACCTCACGGAACTCATGGTCTAAATAGTCAATCGCAAGCCTCAAGAGCAAACAGAAATGCAAAATCCGCTATAGAAACTGCTCGATATGACCCTCGTCTCTCTCGATACATTCTCTCAGTCGGCGCAAACACCCTCTCTGCACTTGAAATAGCATGCCAGGGTCGTTTCGTATGACTTCACAATGTAATGTAATTCTATTCAACAAGGCATCTCTGGTGTGAATATGTGTAGCGTTAACGAGGCTCTTTAGATACCTCCACAGCAATAAATACAATGGATTTGAATCCGGAGACCACGGTGGCCATGAAGATGGCCCACCTCTACCAATCCATCTATTGGGGAAAATCTGGTTCAGATGGTCCCGCATAATCAAACTCAACTGAGGAGGAGCGCCATCATGCATAAACCACATAACTCTTTGGGTTTGCAATGGAATGTGTTCCGAAAGTCCATTTAAATCGTTCTGAATGAACTCCAAATAACGTTCTCCATCCAATCGGTCATGTAGAACGAAAGGTCCTATAAGATGGTTTCCTACCAGCCCAAATCATCCACGTTGAATTTCCGTTGGTGTTTGGTTTGCAATTTCCGATAGGGCTTTTTTTCGTCCCATATGTGGAGATTATGAGAGTTGATTACTCCATCTCTACTGAAACCTGCTTCATCAGTGAATAAAACTCGAGTAATAAAAGTTATATCCCCTCTTTGCTTATCCAGGAACCGATTGGCATATTCCAGTCGTGCTGGAAAATCTTCAGGTGTCATGGCATGTACCTTCTGAATGTGATATGGGTGGAGCAGTTGTTCCCTAATTATTCTATGAATAGTGGACTTGGATGTTCTGATAGGTTTCTGATGCTCATTGAAGGATCATCAGCGACAGCTTCCAAAATATTTTCCTCCAATACAACGGTACACACATCCTCAGGAGCGCCCTCAACACCTCGTTTTGGCAAAACTGAACCTACAATAAGATCGAAATGAAACAACAGCCTCCAATTAATTATCCATTAGACATACCCGTCTTCCTCAAGCTGCGATCGATACGCACGAACGTAAATTTATTCACCGGATATATTTCCCCTATTCATGTGCAGCCGTTTTTGTAGTTTATTCGTTTGCTTTTCATCAGTTAAGTCTTCCGATGTGCGTTTTTTCAGCTAAATTTATCTTCAGGTTAAAGATTTTCTCCCATGAAATTATACTTATCAGTGAAACTCCTCAACATTCAAGCTGTCAATACGAATTTGCAACGTTCAGATGTTGAGTTTCATGAGATTCAGATTACACAAAACGAAACGTGCTTATTCCACGCGTACATACAAAATATGGACTGAATTCGATATTCCATAGTGGAGTAGCTTGTTAGTTCAAAAACACCACGAATCTACATAACTTGATATTTCATTTGAAAAAATATCTACATTGTGAATGAAACTTTCAACTAGGTACTGTACTTTTTGTTTACGAGTTTATTTTAGCATATTTTGTATTATTTCTGTCATAAATGTTGTTGAATTAACGTAAGCGTTAATATTTCTACTGTGAACATTTTTCATTTCAAATAATGGTGGACGATCGGGTTTGATGTCGTCGAGTAAAACTGCATTTTTATTAAGACTCGTTGCTCCGATCGACTTTCCACACGAGTACTTATATTCAGAAAATTGTCTACGTAACCTTATTTTGTTAAAAACTATTGATAAAAATCTGTCATTTCAAAGTTTTGGGGTGTGGACCGTCGGGGGTAGTCCGCTCCTGACTTTGTAGCAAAACAACTGACTCCTGCATGGAAGCTCATCGAAGGAATTCATTTGTTCAGTCAATCACCAAAATTCAGATGATTTTGAATATTCACTTTCAAAGTTATCAAAGAAAAACATTTTTCATTTTGTAACTTAGAGGGCCCGTAACTTGGTAACGAAGGCTTTTAGGAACAAAAATTATACGAAGTACTGGTGATATTTTGACATCATCTATACATTCCCGAAAGGAGAAGAGGAAGTCCAGGGACACCCTGTATAACATATTGAAATATTCATTGAGGCTACAGAGCTTGGAACATAGAATTCACACGAAATATTGAAATAATTAGATAGAGAAATACTAAGATAAAATAAATTTTGCCACATATAAAACATATTAAAATATTTACTCAGTGTCCATTCAAATGAGATTACTCAATGATGTTATCAGACGTGAATAACAATTTTCTATCAAAAAAAATCAATGTTAGTTTGGTTGTTCGTTATTTTGCCAGCAAATCTATGAGATTTTTCTATATACTCAGGTTGTGTTTCAGCTCTGACAAAGAGTCGGCGTTCCTAGTCGGGTATTTATGTTGATCTGATTTTTTCTTGAACTCACTTATATTACAGTTGAAGTAGATCAATGTTTCATATATGTACATGCATGGCATTGTTGATATTTTGTGCTTTGAAAATACAGGTTTACAGCTGTCTCCGTAATTTATAACAAATAATAACCTCATTACTCGTTTTTGTTGAACGAGTACTTTCCTAGAGTGCACCGAGTCTCCCCAACTACATTATAAGGTGACTATAGACCAGAGAGTAGAACACATCTAGAAGGAAGTTTCTTTCAAGTGTTTTCTCAAATTGTGAAATTGCATAGTAAGCTGAATTCGTTTTCTTAGAGACATGCCCAATATGGTTTTCCCAGGAAAAATTTTAATCTAAACGAACCTCCAAAAATGTTGTGTGAACTTTGCACCATTCATTTAAAGTTTGTATTAATTCAGAGGATACTGCTTGTAGTTTTTCTGGGGACCGTGCAGAAGGACCTACTGAGGAGTTATCACAGAACAATTTTCCAAGTGCTCGGGTGAATCATTAATGAATTATGAATAATAATGATCCCAACACAGACCCCTGAGAAACACCTTCCTCGACATCGAACAAATCTGACTTCTCATTCCCAATTTGTACATAATGTTTTCTCATTGAGAGGTAGGATTTCAAAACTTCTGATGTTTTGCCTCTCATTCTATAGGAATAAAGTTTTTCCATGATAAAACTGATCTGCAGACTGTCAAAGGCACGCGACAGATCGAAAAACAGGCCTGATACGTATCTTCCTGAATCTAGGTCTTTGTACACGTGGTCAAGAAACTTATTTACTGCTCCTTCTGTTGTCCTCCCCCATCGAAAGCCGAATTGTTCCAGGCATAAGACTGAGTTTCGATAAAGCAAATCGACAATTTTGTTTTAGTAAGCTCTTTCGAAATTTTTCAAATTATATTCAATATAGTTATTTGTCTGTAGTTTTGTGGGTTATCGCGCTCTAGCTTCTAATGTATAGGAATGATTTTACCTAGCCTCAATTCGTCAGGAAACGTTCCTGTTTCCCCAGTTAAGTTTATCAAATAAAGTAGCGGTTTTGCAATGATTTCCTTGACTGTTTCGATTATGGGCGAGAACACGAAATTTTCAAAATATTTTTATTGGATTTTACAGCTTTTGGAAACTGTTCATTATTTTTTTTTTTCAATTTTCTGAAACTAAAAAAATATTTAAAATCGGCAAAATTTAAATGGCTTCTTCCTAGCGACCTTGAAAGATGTTGTTACACAATCACCCGATCAACCGATCCCACAGTTGACAGCATCCATCAATTTTGCAAGGTTAGGGTGCGCCTCCATAACACGAATGAATGATTGGCTTTCTCTATATCGAAAATCGTTTTGGTGGACCACAATGATTCATAATATCATATTCAAGCATATTCAAAGCGATAATAATTTCTCGTGTCCTCGCCTATTTTTATACTAATTTGGTCCTCGCCTACGCTTTCTTATCCTTCCAGTATTTCATGTTCTGTCACTTGATTGAAGTAGAAACTTTGACATATGTTACGATTCGATCTTGTGCATTCATTTGCCTCACATCCTGGTGTTTTGTAATTTTTTTGCTTACATTTTCGAAATAAGATGTTAAACAATGGGCTACTTCTCTTGGCTCAGATATTTTTTCATCATTTAAGGTCAGTTCAGTATTTCATTTATGCCGGTTTCCCCCCAACTTTTGGTACACATTGCTCCAGATTGGTTTTTTGTTTGATTTCAGTATTTTGTATGATTTTGGAGCTGTATTCCTTCTTTTGTTTTACCAAGCTATTCATTGTATTTATGTTTTTGTTCCTTATATGAACACCAGAAATCAGAATCTCTGTCATTTTTTTATCTGCTCTACATATTTTTCAACTTGTTACTTTTTTCAAGGGTATTTTCACTAACCCAGTTCTCTTTCTTATTGTGTCGCATATTTTTCGATTTCAACGGGCAGCTTGAGTTCAGTGCGAAACTTGGGGTTAACATGAATGCATCATATGCCTCATTAACGTCAGGTTACTATCTAACATCTCTGTAAATCAATCCAAGATTTATAATATCTAAATGGAAATAAGACGTACATCTGTATTGGGTGGAATGATTTTATATTTCATGAATGAATTATTTGAATTGAGTGGTGTGCACAACTGCTAAGTGATATCCCAGATTTGGTTGGACAACGAACGATTAATTACCTAACTGAGAGTTTGTTGAGATGTAATCAATTTTAGTTTCTGATCGTTTCCCTTCAGTTATTGCAATACGAGTGGGTTAATTAGGAACACTAGTCTTAAGATCAAAGCAAGTAAAAAGGGTATTTAGAAAAAGTTGCCAGCATTTCAAAGCGTCTTGCGATGAGTCTGTCCAGGTTAGTATTCGAAGCTCTATAGAAACTTACAACAACAAACTTAGTGATTATCGCAAACACTTCCGCTGCACAGCATTCGAGAATAATCTCTTCATTAAAGGTACTGCAAACAACAGCTGTTGTCGTAGATTTTCTTTCTGCTTCGACACTGATCAAGCTTCTTCCATGTTTTTTCTGTTCTACAGTATTAGATTACATTTGTACGGGGCTTATGGGCTGGGAGCCACTCCACTGCGACCTTTGCAGATCTATTGTGTATGCCCTCATGTTATATTAGAGTTTCCTGTCTAGACCCGTCCTTGTGACTAGACTCCATAGGCCAGATCTTGAGTCCTCCATATATTGGGGGGTTGTGGTTTTTCCTCACCTATCGTTGGAAACCTTAGCCTTGTAAGGCCTTTACAGTTGTACAGTATGTGCGCTGAGGTCTCCTTCTCCTCCTGGAAGAGCCTACATGTGGTTGTGTCTGCCCGCCCGATGTTATTCATGTGTTTGTTGAGTCTACAGTGCCGTGTCAGGAGCCCAACCATGATCCTGGTTGATCTCCTATTCTGGCTTAGCAGGTACTCTATGAATTTTGGCGATGGTTCCTTGATGAACTCTCTGGCCTGTCTCATACCCGGCCACTTGTTCCACCATCCTTGAGATTCAAACCAATTATTGGTTTGTGTTTTTCGCAACGCTTTTGCTGTGCTACAAAAAGGTTCTGGGCCAATTCGGACACGTCGTGCTCCTTCTCGGGGTGATGAATCTGCCTCTTTGTTGCCCTTGTAGCCTGTGTGGCTGGCATTCAAGCCAAATATAGTCTGTTTTGATCGCCCACCCTTTGCAGGGCTTCCAAGCAGTCCAAGACAAGTTTGGAGTTAGCTTGCATGGAGCTGATTGCTTCAAAAGCCGCTTGGCTGTCAGAGTATATGGCAATGGTCTTTTCCTTGAACTCTTGCCTTAGTAACTTCCCTGCGCAGTGGTGTATTGCTGCAACTTCTGCCTGGAATATCGTCACATGTTTGCCTTATCTCCTGTCTTTGGCTTTGCTAAATGTATTCCATGCTCCTACACCTTCTTTGATTTTTGAGCCGTCTGTGTAGCAGACAATTTGTGCAATGATTGGACGTCATCACTTCCATGCCTCTCTGTCTGCTATGACTGTTTTGGAGTTTTTTTCGAAGCTATACTTGGGAAGCATCTCGTCCGATGGCATGCCCATTATGGGGTCGGTTTCCATCTCTTTGCATAGATCGTTATACACTTTGCCGTGCAGTCTACTTATGGGCTCTTGCCCTCTGGTGGCGACTGACCTGGATTTGCCCTGTATGTGAACATGAAGTGGTGATTGGTTCAGCAAGACTTCTGTGGTGGCTGATGGGGTGGTCCTCATAGCTCCCGTGGCAACCAGGCAGGCTTCTCTTTGGATGTCGCTCAGCCTCCGGATCGCCCCAGCCTGCTGAGTCTTTGGTCACCGAACCGTATGCTGTCACAGGTCTGATGACCCTGCTATTTTGCCGAATTATCATCGTCGGTTGTAGCCCCCAGTTTTTTTCACACATTCTTCGGCATAGATTGAGGGCTCTTTGATCTACAGTAACTATATATTAGCTCGTATTCAGTGAGTTGCATGTATTTTATATTCATGTGGTTGCACCAAAGTTGCTGGATGCCTGGTATGTCAGGTTAATTGTTTTTTGTGAACACTTTTAGGTTAAGTAATTTATTTATCAGACATTGTACATTCACTGTAAGTATTTTGAAATATTTTTCATTCACGTCAACTTTCTGACACTGCCAATAATACTTGGTTCTGGACTGGCGCTAGCTCGTGGTTCTGAACTATATCTGGTTGAGGTTTGTTAGGCCGTTCCTCTGAAAATTTGTTTTTTTGAGTTCAAATCGCACATGACACATAATTATTATTTTTATTCCATTCTTCACAATGGAATAGTACGTCAGGTGCTGTTTCCTTCAAAAGCTTTCCCATTTTTTCGGCCTTCGTATTTGGATCAATCCTGTAGACACGGGTGTCCTTGTTTCGGAATTGTTTTCACATGTTATGATCTTCCAGAATATTTGATATTTTTCTATATTCTTCAGGAGTGCCTGGAAATATTTGTATTCCATCGAAAATAATTTTTGCTGGTTTAACCAAATGACTTTTCAAAAGGGGATTCATCTTAGTGCACCCAATCTTGTCGATGCACAACTGTAGAGCGGACGAAATGTGCGAATTAAAAGACACCTTTAGCGTCCCGAATCTAAGAAATGATATCTTCGCGAATTGGACTGTTTAGTCATACCAAAATTCATAGATGGAAGACTGAAAATTCAACTCGAATTTCTGTATTGTGTTCATTTTACTCGATTTTGGAGTTCAACAGCCTATCAATTCATGAAATTTATTGTAATTCTCTCCTCAATGCCATCGAACATTTCGTAGAAGTTGTTGAAAAAAAAAATTGTTTATTCAATAACACCTGAAAGAATCGATACATCGTTACAAGATTTGTTACAAAGTTCGGTACTATTGGAAACCAATAATAATACAGAAAACTAATTTTCATTTTCAACCAGTGGCGGAAAATATGATACCAAGTATCACTTCTCGATTAAGAAAATAGTACTCCACTGAAGTGATTGAAATATTATTTATGGAATTTTGAAGAAAATCTTCTCTGTATCAACTACCTAGAGTTGAATCCATAAACAGGACATACTCAGTTTTAAATATGTGTTGTAGATATGTTTTTTGTTTTTGTCTATTATATGTCATTTTCGGTAATACCAGATGTGAATCAAATCGTTTCGAAACGTTACCGATACAAAAATAGTTTCATTTTCTGTTTTTCATCCCTGTTAGATCTAAATTTACTCAATTCGTGGAACGATTGATGATTCATCAATAGGATTCCATCTCCAGTTCTGTCCTCCTGTGTGAATTTGGTGATTTACTATTAACCCCACTACATGTGAAAGCCGACAAAATGCCTGGAAAATATTCCATCTTACCTGCGTGCACAAAACTCCCCAACCTGCTACTCTCATCCCTCGGCACCCATTTGCCCAATAATGCTTGGACGGATGGAAACACCCAACCCTGACATAAACCTTGAAAAGTTCTGCAAGCCATGACACCACTGGATCCAAACGCATCTGCCATAGTTGGGAGCAGAAGTCCAATCAATGAACAAGTTGTCATTGCACTTATCAGAAACCATTTAGGCCCATATCGATTGGCTAACCAACCAGCAAAGACTTGTGGCCACATATACCCCCATAAGAATGCAGATAGAACAAGGCTTTTGTCCGTCCAGTTGTATGTCTAAAAATAAGTTTAAATCCATTTGTTTTTGTATTTTTTTATGAAACTTCGTACTTAAGAAGATGTTTATTTCAGTGTTCGAAGATATATTGTATCAATTACTGTTCAGATGATATATCCGGTCTTGAAATTTTGTATTTCATATTTATCCTCGAAAAATAATCGGGCAAGGTTTATATAACCTTAAAAAATCATATTATTTTATATGAACAATAGTTATTTTCCTAACAAGTGCGGAAAGTGATACTGCCGTTGACCCGAATGACGCGGAGCGGAGTTTGAGCAAGCAGTCGAAGGATCCAGCGGAGTTAGTTAGTGGTAACTGGTGACTGTTCAGAATAACACTCGTAGATTGCAAAGTGCATGAAGATGACGATGACAAAGACGATCGGTTGCAAGTTGTCAGTACATGAAAGAATTTTATTTGAGATGGTAACCTTCAGCAACAGCAGTTGACTTCCAGCCTCCAAGACGCTATATGTTGGTTATTCCTCCACCTGAATCTACTAGAAATGTTGCCGAGAAATGTCCGAAACTGTGACCTGTGTAACGTTCTGGGTTAGGTAGGCGTAAATAGGTGGCGATCTCTGCCGGCATCTTACCATCTGTCACTTTGACGACTCCTCGACTCAAAACTTTGAAGTCTTGATGACATACCTTGCTTGTCATAACAAATTTTCCAATAAATGAAAAATAGAGGAACAAGAAAAAAAGTCTAGATTAGATTGAATATTAAAACCTAAATTAGTAAGAATAGTAATAAATACAGGTAAAATCAATGAAATATATATAATATCGTTAAATTAGACATATCGTTACTTTCCCGCACTAATGCAAGAAAGTTATTTTTCCCGCACTAGTGCGGGGAAGTAAGACTTTCAAAACTGAAATGCGTCTTGTTGGTACCAAATTGTAGGCTGTGAAAAGTTTATAAAAAAATCTAGATAAACCTCACCATTAACTGTGCCTTCAAAAAAATAAGGGCCAATGATTTTATTGTTGATGATACCAGCCCAAACATTCACTCTTTCAAGTTATTGTGTGTGAGCCTCACACATCCAATGGGGATTTTATCTGCTCCAATATCTACAGTTTTGTCTATCAACCGTTCATTTAAATTAAAAGTGGCTTCATCAGAAAAAACAATTTTGTTTATGAACTGCAAATCTGCTTCCATCCTGTCCATCATCAGTTCACAGAACTGTTGCCTTCCATCGGGATCATTCTCGTTCAACTCCTGAACCAACCGAACTTCATAAGGATGGTATTTTTCTTTATGTAAAGCTCTCAACATCGATGATTTACTCACATCATTGTCGGTGGCAAGTTGTCTACTTGTGATTTGCGGATTTTCCTCAATCGCTAACAGTACATCTAACTTTTTTCCATCATCCAATTTGAAATTTCGACCTGGTTTATGAATAGTTTCTACATGTTCAGTTTCACGGAATGTTGTTTCTATTTTGCTAACTGTAGACTATGAGACGTGTTGACCAGGGTATTCATTATTAAACATTTCACAAAGTTCCTTTTGAGTTCTTGTTTTATTACCGCATTTAATCATGATCAAAATGTCTATTCTTCGAGTTTCGGATGAATGAGCCATAGTTGGATCAAATAGACACACAAATATTCTTCAATACGCTGACGTGTGTCAGCAACTTATACATATCAAAATAACAGTAGTCTACTAGATTGACATGACATTATTTATGTGGGTTTTGTGATTGATTGTTTGGTGACTTGAACGACTTTTTCCTGACGTTTAGCAAAACAGATAAGAAATCACTCGATTATTTCTTATGGGGTTATTTGAAATCAAAAGTTTATTTCAATGGCCAAACAAAACTGCAGATTTAGAAGTTAGGACAACGGAAGAAATTAACAACATAACCCCTGAGGTCCTACAAAATGTTGTACGAGAATTCCAAGATCGACTTGCTTATTGTCAAGAAGTGAATGGTGGTCATTTTGAACATTCAATTTAATTGTGAAATGAATTGAAAAATACTAAACATTATGCGATATTATTTCCTTCATTCTACGTAAAGTATTAAAATTGTACATTTTCAGAATGAATTTTCTCAGTCATGATTGCACCAAATTTGGAAAACTTAACATTTCTGAACAAAGAATAAAAATCCCTTCCGAACAAGGTGCCACACGACCCCCTGTCTCATTTGAATTTTTTGACGGGGTGCTCTTAGTTCAAAGCGGGTGCAAGGAGGGGGTTATATTTTCATACTGTAAATTGTCAAATTGTCAATAGAAATCGACCTGTTTCAGGTTTTTCTAAACAAATACATAATAACGCTAAAAATTAATTTATTCCATTCCTGTATATTATTATTTCACTGCCTTGGAGGAGTTTTGAATTCTCCATCTAATATGTGTTAAGACTCCCTTATAATTACTGTCAATAACTTCCCAATTCTCATGAAGTAGCTATCTTATACTGTTGAGATCTTGTATGAACAGGACATTTCTACGTTTCGTTGATTGAGATACCAGAGCACCAATTATCGATATACCCAATACATGGGTGAATGATATATTTCCCATTTTCCTTCTGAATTTTAATTATAATTTTTTTCAATCCACCATGATAATATTGCATTTGAATGCATGGTGCATTCAAATACAGATTGTAGGGGGGTCGACATGGCTCTTCCTCCGTACCTCGACACATAAGGTGTTTTGTACTTTATCCTTCATCTATTCAAGACCCGAAATTCTGAGACTCCTCGCGAAGCATATCAGTTTCCTGAGAGCTAAGTTCCTGATGTCTGAGGGCGTTAGTGAAACCCCTTCGAGGAACTTAAGCCATTTGCAGGACAGCGCTTGGCAGTCGCAGTTTCAGCGAAGTTCTCGCAGTAACGGCACAGTTCACTGTCTGATACCTCAGAGGACCAGTGAGCAGTGAGCAGTCCATTACCAGTTCCCGCTTGTCTTTGCCCTGTTACCTTGTTCCAGTGGGTTCCAATTTGGTCAGCTTCCCAGCGCCGAAACTCTTTTTTGATATGGGCTTCGGAAAGACCACAAAAGGGCCAGAAAATTTAGTGTTCGCGCCTTCTTTGACAAGAATGTCCGCTTCTTCATTGCCTTAGATTCCCTTGTGACCTGGCACCCACATCAGAGTAACCTGATTGTTCGTAGCAAGTTGTCTTAGGGAGAGTTTGCAGTCCCAAGTCAGTCTAGACTCACACGTGTGTGACTTCAGAGCTTTTAATGCTGCTTGCCTGTCTGACAGGATATAGATCTCTGCCCCCCTGAAGCCTCCTTCAAGGCATTCTTGGGCGCAAATTTCTATAGCATGAGTTTCTGCTTGAAAAATTGTTGGGACTTTACCTAGGGATTTTGAGAGCCTAAAATTAGGACCTGTTACTCCCACTCCAGCCCTTTGGTTCATTTCAGAACCATCAGTATACCATACTGATGCATTTCTTTCTAATTGAGGCCCGTTCGTTGGGGATATATGGTGGTTGTTTAAAACTACTTCATAAGTCACTTCAAAGTCGTGTCTAGCTGGCATAATATCTGATGGCTTACACCTGGATTCTAGGGGAATATTTTCCAGAATCTTTAGATGTCCAATCAGATTTCCAGCCTTCAAATTCGTTGCCTAGTGTGGTCTGGAGGCTTTTTTGCCGCTTCTTTAATAACATACAAGTGCAGTGGTGGAAGATTGAGCATTACCTCTAGTGCTGCACTGGGGCACGTGAATATTGCCCCTGTGATTTCCAGACGGGCTTACCGCTGCATTTTCTGCAGCTTGGTTTGAGCTGAGTGCTGTTGGATTTTTTGGCCACCATACTAATGAGGCATAGGTGACCATGGGTTTGATAATCGTTTGATATAACCGGTATATCATTCTTGGCTTCAAACCCCATGGCTTTTCACCATTTTTCCTCAATTTTTTGACAACGTTCTGATGGAACTGTTGATCCAGTTTGAATACGATTGCATTGAATTAATGTTACGTGACCCATCAATTTTGTCAGCTGATTTTCATCCACTCCAGCTTTCGCTAAATTTGTCATTTTTAGTTGCGGAACTGATTTTTCTTCTACCCACATCGCTTTGTACGGTACATCGCAAAGCGTCTCTGCCTTCTCAAAGGGGCACACCAAACTATCTATTTTTTCAACCAATAAGCTGTTACGTTCCACATAGTTTTGACCACATTTTCATTGTAGAATGAATGAATGAATTTTTTTCCCCATGTTGTTCCCCTAATCTTGTAAAATTGAAGAGAGCTTTTCTTTTGATGTACACTTTTTAATATAGTGTTTTTCAGCAAGGAAGTCTTGAAATTCTCGTCAAATCGAAGCTTTATACCTTTTGGTCTTTTTTTGGGGTGGAAATTTCAATATTTTGATCAATCTCTTCTAGCGTTGCCACTCCAAATCGCGACATATTTTACGAAATTTCAAAAAAGATGCGAGCGTTCAAAAATTGTTTGAATTTGTAAATGTATCGCTGTATCTATTTTTCATGGAGGCGTCCAGGACAACAAGAGGTGATAACAATTTTTTTCACATTTTTGTGACTGACATTTTATACCTACGAGGGTACACAAAAAAATTAAATTTCTGATTCATGGAATTATATCACAAAATAAGTTTCGGGAATGGAAATATATCTATAATTTTTGACAAATTTGCTCTTATGCATTTTTAACTGAAGAAGGCACTCGTGCCTACCTGCACTCTTCTCTTTTTCAACTAAAAATGCATTCGGGCCAATTTTCATAAAATTATCGATAATTTCCATTGCACTCATTAATTCTATTGAGTATTTGGATGAACAAACGCCTGCCAATGAAAACTCGCGTTGAATGCCCGTACAACTGCAATATAGCCTTGTTACATATCACAGCTCCTAGGCGCTATATCAATTGGCGAGAGGTACCCTGTCGTACAGAGATGACATTGACCCGACGGCCCCAGAAGCACCAGGTGATTCTGCATAATTTACCGTCGAACAAAGTGTGCTCATCGGTGTCTATGATAAGCTTTGGTAGCAAAAATAGTGTCACGTTGAATTAGAAAACAAAACTTCTCATTGTAGTCAATGAGACTTTTTTATTAAAAAATTTTCACAATGTATGATAGCAACATATGTCAGCAATGTCAACTAGTTTCCTTAGCAGAGATAGATATACAATATAGAGATTTTCGTTTGATTCATACGGAAGACGGTTCATAGTTATATCCTGTTATGTTTCCCACTCGCGACTGTCATTGCTTGATTTGTTATAATAATTTAAAAGCAACGTTTTCGATTTTTTATCGTTTTTGACTTGTAACTTGAAAACTAATGAAGCAATCTCGATACTCTCAATGGACGAATTGTAGAAAATCAAAATGCAGTGCGACTCGATTGGATTATTAGTAATGGAGAAAAACCGGAAAACATCTGCGTTTTTTTGAATTCATAACTTCGCCACTTTTCAAGTTGTAGTGCAGTCTTTCCACGACATAGTAGTGATTGATATGTACTTCATGTGTGGGAAATTCAGACGCTGTCAGATCATTAGTTTTGCATAATTGCAATCTGCATATTTTACTTCACTTCATTGAAGCAGACCTGGATGCGTCACAGATGATCCGATTCCAATTTGAGCATAGTACTACAAAATGTATATTCTCATTCTGCGTTAAAATGCTGCAAAATAGGTGAAAAATACTTGCAAACATGAGCGAAAATGGGCGAGTGCGTGAAAGCGGCTGAGTAGTGGAGGTAGAGCAGCAGACTCGAGGAAGTGTATGTATGTAATACAAGCGCGCTGCGCCTGTTATGAATCTGCTGCTCTACCCCCTCTCCTCAACCGCTTTCATGCACTAGCCCGTTTTCGGTCATGTTTGCAAGTATTTCCAACCTATTTAGCAGAATTTTAACTCAAAATGAGAATAGTCGTTTTGTAGTGCTATACTTCAACTCTAAAAATCTCTTAGAAAAATTGAAATCGGCGACCACCTATCACGCATCCAGGTCTTCTGCAATAAAGTGCATTAATAAACTGCAGAGATGACTAATAATCCGATCAAGTCGTGCTTGGGCTCATATTCTTTGCATTTTGATTCTCTACAAATGAAATGTTAACGCGATCAATTTCAACATATTCCAATATACAAATAGTATTGGTTCGTTTTTACCACCTTCACATCATTCTCAAATTATCATCATTTTGTTTTCAACATTTAATATTGCAATGAAATTCAATATTTGTTATTTGTAGTAATACTCAATATATGTGTGCACTCTGGGTATCATATATTGATACCACGAATATAACTATACTCCAGTTTGCTTCAACGTGTATCTTCACTTACCCTTATTCCTCCATTGGGGCTTGCTGAAGGATCTGTCATAGCTACAATACAAACAGACATATCTACTTTCGTACAACAACTCATGAAAATAAGGAGAGATAGCATCAGTGTTTGCTCATGCCTTCTGCCGATTTTTTTACCTGGAAAATATACATAATGAGAGCGGTTTCAACCCACCCAAAACAGAACTAATCAACAGAAGGGTATTGATGAGATACAATGACATATAGTAATATGAAATAATACACCATAAATTATACTACTCTGGCAATACTTCTTGAGGGTAAGTCTCCACTGAGGTAGCTCCTGGGAAACATGTGACATGCCGCACTGACGCATACAGCAAGGAGTATTCCAACCAACTTATTGGGCTGTGTCGTCAGACGCATGTGCCACTGCAATACAATGATACATCGTTCCGTACGATGTTGCCAGTATACAAGCGGTAGTGGATTAGTGCGGCAGAAAACCAGCGACATGGAGTGGAATATGCATAAAACAACCTTATTTATTGAAGACTATCATACTTCACTGGAGTTGTGGAACAACAAAAGAGCTACATATAAACAAGGTTGAATGAAAAGTGAATAACTGAGACTACTTGCTACCATGTTAAAATGTTCAGTAGATGTAATAGAAAAAAAAAACAAGAATTCGAGGTGTTACATCTCACAGAACGTAAATGAATTCTTTGCATACTTCTGGTATCAGGCGACAAATATTTGGGATTGAAATCCCTCCGGTAGCTAGGTATCTCAAAGTCACCAATACTCGCACTTGAACTGGTATCGCACCACGACAGTTGGTGGCTGCTTTTTTCACCCAAGGACTAACCTTCTCGACTAGGTAGTCAAAATCCTGTCTGCCATATGTGTGAAATTTTCAAACAAATACGTCATTCGAAATAGTTTTTTGGAAAGTTCTTGCGATTTTCACTACTTTGAACTGATAAAACTCTTATCTACACCTAGACTTCTTTCGTTTTCTTCTTTCATTGCCCTTTGCGAGGATCAAATAAGCAGCTGGCACTGCTTCTGATGACATGACGCAACTACTGGCAAACATGTGTTGAATAACTTGAAATGCTTTTGCCTCGTGCTTCAAGTAACGCAACAAGTAGCAAGTGACAACTGGCAATAGATTCTTGGGCTACATTCGACTTGCGACAATGAAGCATGATCTCTTCACATTAGTCCTATTGCTGATCGATGGTAATCGCCTGTCAGGTTACGAAAATGTATCGATCATTCCATTAATTCTGACTTCCGAAATATTTTTTCTGGAGTCATTTATACATGCAATATTAAAACCTGTGAAGTTATCAACCAACAAAATTGTCTGATCTCATTTGAAGCAATGTATTGAGATTTCGAACATTCAATCTATTTAGATATCTTCCGAGAACAAATTGAAAATGATACAGGATTCGGAAAGCTTGAAAAAAGGATTTTTTTTTTTTCGATTGCCCCTTTGGAAAAAATGCATCACTGGCAAATGCACTTGCATCAGTAGTGAGAAGGAAGGTGAATCGGAAAGGTGATAAGTTCTTGTTTGAGATTATCAAATGAGACTCCCCATTCTGGGGAGTCGAATGAGTTTTTTTTAGTAGTCTTGAAAAAAGCTTTGAAATTTTGGCATAGTTCGGGATGAATCTTCTCTAGAATCCTGTGAGTCCTAAGAATGATTTGATGTCTGTGGGATTTTGAGATGCATATTTTTTTTAATGCATTTTATTTTCAATTGGATTGACACCGGCTATTGTTATAAGATGTCCGAAATAAGCGACTTTCACAGGAATTCACACTTATCGGGATGAATCTCGAGAATGGCTTCTCGGAGACGTTTGAATATTCCAGATGGTCTTGAAATATGATCATGAATGGTCAAGGAGTGGGCGATGGTATCGTCCATGTAGACAAGACATGTTCCATTTTGTATGCTCATGACAGGTGGAAAGTGGGTGGCGTATTATTTAACCAAATGGCATACGCACAAATTCGTAATGACCATCCTCGACTAAGGTTTTTTCTAGATGTCTTTTGATCAATCTCGATCTGGTGGAAGCTAGAAGCCAAATAGAGCGTACAGAAATATTCGCACTTTCCTAACACAATGTATTGAAATAAAAATTTTCTATGGCGCATAAATGAATATGAGAATGAATACTCATCAAACTGTGGAAAAAATTTGTTCAATTATTTTGAGAACCACCCACAAATTTTGAGTCGATTCATATAAAAATTGAAGAAATAGTTTGCGTATTGACAAGCCTTCTTGAATTTCTTAACTTTATCATACAAAATTGTCAAAGTACACGTTGTGGGTATGCCAAATTTTCAGGTAATCGAACATGTGTAGGCTAATTGAATTGTAATAATGAATTGTCTCCAAATATAACGCCACAATTCTCAATCACTTTTTCAAAGGGTGCTATGGATGGAGATGGTACATATTGACGCCACAGGGATGTGGGGAGTACATTCTCGTGTGAACACCCATTTTATTGTGTGGATAGTATTTAGAATATGGAAACACATGAAAATCTCAGTGCCAAGGAATAAGGGTCCAATTTTTCTAAAATTGATATTTATACACTCTATAAAACCTTTCCCAAGTAGCACACAGAGGTCATAATTCGGTTGTACAGACGTCTATTAGACCTTTCACAAAAGTCCATGACTTATGTCTTGTATATCTGAGACGTCGCTATGTATGCCAATACGATAAAAAGGCACACTCTTGTGACGTCACATCGACATTATAAAGTAGTGGTAATGACTTGCCAATATAGATTATATAAGCCAGTCGCAAAAGGGTCGTTCTGTGGTCTCAGTGTAGTCATTATATCATTATGCATGAAAGTAATAATCTTTCTAATATAGTATTACAATATGTATACCATATAATTTTTTTTATATAATATAATATAATATATAATTCAGCCTTCCTTTAATGTTCAGATACTCTGTGACCATGATAGTTATCAGATAAAAATGATTTTCATTTATGTGCTTCAAGAATTGTTCTGAAACTCTAGTGACCAAGCAAATCCTTTTTTACGATCAAAATCCAATTCTACTCACTTAAATTCATGCGCCTCGAAAATGGAGAGAGATAAATATTTATGTTCATTTCAGAAAAAATATATTTCATCAATTTTTCACATTAATCGTTGAAATATGTAGACCGTATTACGAAAGATACTTGATTAGCACATCTCCAATGATTTTCAAATTTATATAACACCCAGGGTCCCATATTTTTTATTTTAAATATTTTTGTTTCAATATGGCTACCAGAATGATGTTATCAATCAATCGAAAAACATGGATGCCGTCCTTCTAGTGTCGAAAAGTTGTAATTACTATCATAGAATACTTTACGAGTGTCTCAAAGACATCGCAATATCTTACATAAAAAAGTTGTGATGTAGTCGCTATGACCATAAGTGGCAAGTTTTGTTGTACTAACGTCGTAACGCTATCAAAACAGAAAAAGATATAGACTGAGTGAATAAGCATTCCGCTAGTTCCGCCTAATGGAAAACGCTAAAAATTACTGACATTTACAATAGAGGTTATGTTGATGTTGAATATTTCAATATTCTTTATTTATCACTCGAAGTGCACATACATATTATTCATGTCTTTCCTTGTTGTAAAAACAATTGAAGGAACTTATTTTTTTTGCGATAGACTGATTAATTATTTCTGATGTTAATTTCAGGGTAGGCACTCATCCTTCCTCTTTATATTTTTCTATACGCTCCAGTTCTCTTGTTAGGCAGATTGGATTTTTGTTTAGGCATTCCAATTATTCATACGGAACTGAATATTCTACATACATAACACAATATACCTATCCAATAAAAATAACATAACCAACAAAAATAATCTAACTATAGATACATAATGTAATCATTACGGCCAAAGTTCATCAGTTGATAAAACTACATTACATGAGTACAATATGTAGTCGTAGAAACGTTTCAAAAATCTATTCATTAGAACCACATATCTTCATTGTCATAATAACCTCACAGCAACTGCTCTCAAGTTCTACTTAACGACACATACAATTTATTTACATACAAACCACAGTACAACTTCATCTCGAGAATTCTTTATTGTACTCTCATTATATCTACTTCACGACGTCATAGCAACGCCTGAAGGTTATAAAACGCACATTAACTTTTTGGTTCTAAAACATACAAATACGTGGTCTTCAAGACGGTATAAGAAGTCATTATGTTAATTTTATGATTCTGTGCTACTTGGGTTCGAAGTGCTGTATTCTCCGATATTTGGGTAAACAGTAATAACGATAAGAGTCATATAGAAGAACGCATTCTAGAATACCGCATACTCGTCGTAAACGATAAATGTGCACAATTGAGAGTCCAGTATTTCTATTTTTTTCATGTGATTTTATTTAAGTCAAACCTGAAAGAAACATCATTTCCAAGAAAATTGTTCGTATGTGTGGTCAGTTCCAAGAACAAGATTACGTATTGTTATTCAGCAATCAAATTGCCGAGCTGTGGAGAAAAAAACAAAAAAGCGTGAATGCTACCAGAGGAAAGTTCCTGTTTCTGAAAATTTGAAGCTGCATAGTCATGAAACTGGGCCTTACTATGAATGTAAACATTTGGAGTGTTTCTCTAAAATTAGTGTCACTTAAAAAAACAAATATATCCCATACCATTTGAAAGTCTCAATGAACAGAACTACTACCTAGCTTGTTTCATAACACTGGTGCCTTTTAGAAGGCGAAGACCTAAATTTTATAGAGCCCAAGTTCCAAAAACCCAGAATCCACGAATTTACTTCAATCTACGGGAAAAAATACAATTCAGAAGATAATGAGAAAATAGTAGACTGACGAATTTGGTTCATGGGATTAATTTATCTCCAGAGTTCAAACTATACATAGCTTGAAAATCTTTGGACGAGCAAGCAAAGATTTGGCAAGAAGTCACAAAAACAGTCCGCAAACTAACAGAGGTATCAATCAATTGAGTATAGGAGCATATATCTTCATTCGCAGGTAGATCGTTACATTACAGTCTGAGTGAACGTGATGGAATATACCTTCCTGAAGATATTGATGTTTTCAAAATATACAATCTGCTCCAAGATAAGTAAATTCAATATCATTTTTGGGTACCTATGTGCGAACACATGCTCCAAATGCGATGAAATAGCTGTCAGAACACAGAAAACTCGAATCCTAATGGAAAGTATACCTTTCCAAAACGACAACATAATAAAACATCAGAGAAATCCGCTAAAGAACGAACCGATTTCGGAGCGATTTGTATAAAATCCTGCCAAATCCAAACATTCCAACTAATCAAGTTCATTATAGCAGGTGATTTTCAATTCCCCGTATCCATAAACTTTCTAGCCAACAAAGTGCATTTCATGCATACACTGAAATAATAGGAGAAAGGATAAGTGAGGAAGTATGTTCCCTATTATATCATTTCATTTACAATCTTTGCGCTGGCTAACGTGAAGTGACTTCAGACATTTTGTGATTATGTAGGGTTCAGAACAACAATATATTTTTGAAATTTTTCGATTTTTGCCACCCTCACATGAAGTGTGACGAAGACTTCGATTTAGTCAACCAAAAATCAAATTTAGAAACCTTTTTTGAATGGATTTTTGTGTTGAAATCATTGCATAAAAAACCAGCTCCGTTCGATGTGGAAAACACGAATCAATTATATCTTCGTTCTTGGAAGTAGCACCTACGACCAATTTATAAAAAGGAAAATATCTTTCCTTGTAGGCCAATACTGGAGACATTGTTCGAGAACTCCTTCAACCAAATCAAACTGGAGAATTCACGCTATGTGAATATGTTCTCAGAGGTCTGGTTATCATATCAAATATCCCCATTTTCAGTTAACTTTGTCAAGTGAGAACAAATTATCATTTTTATTCATTTGGGCTATAAGCTTCAAAAGCTCCATTTATAACCTCATTCCAAAAACAATATATTTCCATCATTTTCTCAATGAAATAGTTTATTAAATTACATTTTTGCCCCCGACGAAAAAAGGAGGAGGTTCTCTAGTCGACTCGTATTTTTTTATGTATGACCACGCATTACATTTCTCAGAGTGGTTCGATTTTTTTCATTACATAAGTTATTTTTCGAAGTTGGTCCACATACCAATTTTGAATAGAATCGGACCATAATCACAAAACTCGTCCACAATTTTGGATCCACCATCTTGAATTTTTCAGTTTTGACATGGGAATCATGATCTCTGACCACAAAAACCCTCAGATACCAATTTTGAAGCGAATCGGACCATAATCACAAAACTCGTTCGCCATATTGGATCCGCCATTTTGTTTTTTTTTTCAAACAAAAATTTCTCAATACACTGTCACCGGAATTATGTACACCTGCCAAATTTCAAATCATTCGTACCTCTGGAAGTGGGTCAAAATCGCGCCCAAAGGAGTCGGTTACAAACATACGGTTACAAACCTACGGTTACAAACATACATATAGTGAAGCTAATATAAAGCGTGTACAAAATAGAAAATTAGAATTTTAAATAAGATACCATATTCATCCATTATAATATGTTCTTGTTATTTTATCTGTTTCGTTTTTATGTTTTTTTTATTAGACATTCTCTTATTTTTGAGTAATTGTTTTCATTTGGAAGAATATTTTGTTTATTTATTTTTTCCATGTAATTAAATATAAATGCGATACTGTGACTGAAGTTTTACTTTTTAGAACGTATATGACCTTCATACTGATCCTACCCCCTATGGAATTACCCTAGGTACGCGCCTGGCGTTTTCAAAGAGATAAACAAACGAAATTCATACCACATGCTCAGTGCCGAACTGGCCCATCTTGTCCAAGTGAGAATTTGAAAAATTGAGTCCTCCAATGAGCCGTGCTAATTCCTTTATTTCTCTATGGATTTCTCACAATCTCACTGGACCAATCCGGCGCTGCCACACACCCTAGTACCCGCCATTCTGACTACTTTCTGACGCGTTATTTTCAATGCTTTTTGGTGGTCACTTTTTGAGTTAAACAACCATATAAGATTGTCCCATAGAATTGTAATTACAATTCTATGGATTGTCCTCCACCCTCCATACAAAAAGCAGTAATAAAGCGTCAGGAAGTAGCCAGAATGGCGCTCGTGTGGCAGCGCCGGACTGGCCCAGTGAGATTGTGGAAAATCCATAGAGAATGAAGAATGAACCGGCTCATTGGGGGCCCCAATTTTTCAAATTTTCACTTGGCAAGATGGGCCAGTCGGCAATGTTTAGAATATGTACACACGTCTGACCCCGAAAACCTCCACGTATAGTATATCCATCCTCAGTTGTATGGAATGATAACGGGATGATGAATATAATATGATTTGTCGCTATATCAAACATGCCGACATAGGTAATTTATTGCATGAGCGGTCAGCGAAGTTATCGACAGGTTTATACACGGAAATAGTTTTCGCTCAATTTGGTCTACTACTACTACTTCATACGGGGAATCATATTTATTTCTCTTTCCGGATTTCTTCATAATTCAACATCATAATATGTTTGATTTCAAACGAACCTATATTTTGAGTCGAAGATGACTTTATTCAACTGAGAATGGATAAACTATACCAATATTGAGAAGAATCAGACCATAATTACAAACTCGTCCACCATCTTGAATTCATGAATTCTGAAAAAAATCCTAATCTCCGACCCCGAAAACCCCCACGTACCAATTCTAATAAATCGGACCAAATATAATCAAAGAGATGTCCGCCATCTTGGAGCCGCAATTTGATTTTATGAATTATGACAAAAAATTCATGATCTTGAACCCCGAAAAACCCCACATACCAATTTTGTATCGAATCTTACCATAAACACAAATCTCGTCTGCCATCTTGGAGCCGCCTTTTTTTTTACTCTCACAAATTTTATAAAGCATTATCACCAGTATTATGGACACCTGCCAAAATTCACTATAATCGGATAACTAGAAGTGGGTCCAAATTCTCTTGCAAGTTTTGTTTTTGAGAACCAAATATACAAATGTGAAGTTAATATAATAAAGCTTGTAATGAGGCCCACCTGCGTTCTGTCACTGCATACAAGAAAGAAGCACCACTCTAGGAGAGGTAACTATAGAAGCAAGAGTCGATAAAAGGTGTTTCGAAGGAGGTATTTTACCGGCACTGCTTTGGGCAACCTTGGTGGATGACCTTCTCTAGGAACCCTCCGAAGGAGGCTTCTATTTTCAACCGACGAAACCAAAAAGGAGGAGGTTCTCTAGTCGAAGCGTATTTTTTTTATGTATGATCACGCATAACTTTTCACTGAGACGTCCGATTCCGATAATTCCTTCTCCAGTGGATAGGGTGTACTTCAAAGTTGGTCCCATTCGAATTCGAAAGATGAAATCCACCCCTAAGGGTAGAAAAAAGAAGGATATTGATCACTCACCTCTGAATTCTGGTCCGTCAACCGATTCTATCAGGCATAACTTTGTACTGGGATCTTCGATTTGGATGATTCTTTTTCCATCGGATAGTGTATACCTCATAGTTGATCATATTTGGATTTCTGATGGAATTATTCACCCTTACGGGTAGAAAATAGGGGATAATTGATTTTTCACTTGTGAACATTGGCACACATATGTAGTTGACAATGACAGATCGCTAGTGTCATTATTTTTGTTCTCCTACATCCGTCACAATCATTATATTCTATGAGAGGATGGAATGATATACAAAGTGATGAAATAAACTAACCAGAACAACAAAAATAATCTATATTACAACAAATAGTAAAAGTAGATAATCATTGATTTGTTAAAAATATAAACAGGATGTTCATAAAATCAGATGTGGAATCATCTGCGACTGAAAGAATGTTTTCCTTTTCTAGATAACCATATTATTTAACTGGTAATAGTTGGAGTAAGGTGGGTGAGTTAGTATTTTGGAAGTAATCGGAAAACAAGTAGTTAGTAATGGGTGAATTTCAGCCACAAAAAATTGAAAAATAAAAACTTTTTAACATAAATTAAACCGACGAAATACGGAACCGAAGAGTAAAAAAAACCTCAGTCTCAATAAATAACCTCCTAAACTAATGTAAGTAACTAATTTTGAGTCGGCGCCAAACAAACAATCAACGAAGATCATTAAATTACTTCAAAAAAATTATCAGAATGTCACCGCCCAACTCGATGCTATCATTTTACGCCCTACCTAATTCATTTGCCGACTCAAAATTATTTACTCACATTAGTTTAGGAGCTTAGTTATTGAGACTAAGAAGGTTTATTTTTTTTTTACTTTTCAGTTCCGTATTTAGTCGGTTTGATTTTTTGTTAAAAAGTTTTTATTCTTAAATTTTATGTGGTTGAAATCTACTAATTACTACCTACTTGTTTTTTATTACTTCCAAAATACCTACTTACCCACCTCACTTCAACTATTGCCAGTTAAATAATATGATTATCTTCCTTCACTATGTGTTGTTATATAAATTATTTTTGTTGTTCTGATTCGTTTATTCCATTACTTTGTATATCATTCCATCCTCTCATAGAATATAATGATTATGACGGATATAGGAGAACAAAAATTATGACCTTAGCGATCTGTCATTGTCAACTATTCTTCTACCCGTAATGCTAATATGATCAACTGTGAGGTATACCCTATATGATAAGAGAAGAATCATCCAAATCGAAGAACCCAGTAAAAAGTTATGACTGATCGGTTAACGGACCAGAATTCAGAGGGTGAGTGATCAATATCCCTCATTTTGCTACCCTTAGGGGTGGATTTCATCTTTCAAATTCGAATGGAACCAACTTCGAAGTACATCCTATCCACTGGAAAAAATAATTATCGGCATCGGACGCTCAGTAAAAAGTTATGCGTGATCATACATAAAATAAAAATAAAAAAAATATACGCGTCGACTAGAGAACCTCCTCCTTTTTGGTTTCATCGGTTCGAAAAATGGGATTATACTTCATAATCGGGTTCAAATAAAATAGCGCCAATAGAGGTGAAAAAGTTATCCTATTCAAGTGGGTGGATTGACAATGAAGTCAGACATTTATACAAAACGTTTGGCTATACAAATATTCCATTAGTTTTTGAAAAATATAGAAGTAGAAGAAATCAAGTTGTATTCTTAATTAGAGCTAAATAAAAAGAATTTCATGAAAATGATATGAAAAAAATTTTGCATTCACTAAAGTAAATAGTAAAAGCTCCAACTTCGACTTCAACTCGTTTGACATAGGTGCAGGAAGTGTTAATGAAGAACTGAATAAGTTTTATTTTGAAAATTTCACACCAACATTTTTTAACCAATAAGAAGCTTTCGTTTCAGCTCGTTACCTGGGCGTGATTACAGCGATAATTTTTCTCTCACCTGCACAGCCCTCTATACGCTTTTTAAATAATTATTGTTGCCTTCATCTGTCTATCTTTACAAAGGGAAAATGCTGATACATTTTTTCTGTCTTTTCTCACTTAGGATAATAGAAAAATATAGAAAAGACGATTTTTAAAAAAAAATTCCATTTTAAATAACTTGCGTTACATTATTTAAATGTTGTAGAAACTCTGCTAGTACTTCTCTCTTCCTTTGAATGGTGAATAACAGGGACTAGGTGTTAGATGTTTATGTTCAATAACATATATGTAATACTTAGACACAATTTTGTTAAATTTAGCCTTTGAAATTTGGATATATGATCCATCAATTCAAGTAATACTCCACTTATTTTTTTAACAACATGTCTTGCGATGATTGAACACGAGTGGAGCAAGTAAGATAAATGTCTCAAATTTAGATGCCACTTTCTCAAATCATCCATTTCGTCGCACAAATACACATATTATATTTTTTTAAGTTTCCATTCTGTTTCGAGTGTTTTAAATGATATTTATTAGTGGATATATCATAAGTACAGTGTCAAAATAACATTTTGAAAAATAAGGTTGATGTGATATTTTCATAGCCTCCTATTTATTTTAAAGAAACATTTCATTATTTTTAACGAATCCTGACAAACAAAAATTGTAAAAATAAAGCTTCCATTCACTTTAGTAATACAGATTCGTTATAGCTATAGCATACATTATTTTTAACAAACAAAGATTGTTTCATGCAACTAAATCCTAGGAAGGTCTTCTTGGATATAGAAACCCAATTAATTACAAAATGAAACAAGAAATGTTTCTATCAGGAATATTTTACAAAAGATATATTTTTAGCAAACTTCAGTAGTAGAACTCAAATTAAAATGAACTCTTTCTTTCTGTTAATTTATTTTGAATTATTCCATGTAACTAAAATTCAAGGAAGGCGTTTCATTTGTGCCATTAATATCTTACGAATTCTTTGCAAATATAGTCACCTACAAACAAAAATTATAAAAATACAGCCTTCCGTTCACTGTAATAATACAGATTGGTTGGTAGCTAATAGAATACAATATTTTAGACGAACAAATGTTTATTTCATATTACTAAAATCCCAGGAACATATTCTTTGGGTATATATGGAAATTATAAATAAAAAAAATCCCTATGATCGCGAATATTTGCAGAGAATATATTTCCGGTAAATTTGTCTTAATTATTTCATGTAACTAAAATTCAAGGAACACATTTCATTTGTGCCATAATATCTAACGAATTCTTGTAAAATAAAGATGTCTATATATCTTTACAAAAAACAAAACAGAAAAGAAACACTATAAACAGGTATTGAAAGTATTTATTGAACTATATTAAAATGAAAGTTAAATGTCTCGTATTATAAAAAATAATTAATTAATTATCAATATTGTTTTCATTATTTTGATAATTATTATTAATGTTAAACTCAGTCGGTACAGCATATGACTAGAAGTCATAAGGTCGTGGGTTCGACTCCCAGTTGAGGATGCTTTTTTTCCATAATTTAATAATTTGTCCACTATGCCTCAAAAATTCCCTTTTTGCTTGTTTGTATGTCTTTCGGACGCAATATTTTCCATTTTAACGTTAAATACACAGTTATTATAAACAATTCCTGGTTGGTTTCCTAAACCTGATGAGACACTGCGACTAGTACTGGGAATGTCTCTCATGTATAACGCTTTTATGATGATCAATGTCCATTTGTAAGTATGACTTAATCGACTGGCTATTGTTATGTCCTGTAATCTTTATCAACTGCTGTTCGCTATCCCCCCTTTTGCTAAGCTGGAGACTGCAGTTGCCCTCGCTGAGTGGTTAGTAATCTTCACCTTCTATGTGTCAATGCTGGGCTCAGTGGTAGCAGATTTTAACCACATAGAAATTGTATTTTGCCCGATAGGGCAATTTTTATACAACTCCTTTGACCGTGGATGCTTCTAGTTTGGATTTGCAGTTGAAAATAATCTGTCAGTTGTGAACGTATCGCCCTCTTTTGGATTAGTTTTTGATAAAGACGAACAGGACATACCTCAGGTTTGAAAGAATTAGTAACCAACCATTTGCTGTCTGCCAATTTCTTGGATCCTCCTTGGGTAGTCTTTGAGAACACTGGATTGTATTCTATGCGGCCTGTAAATCCTCCTTTGCTATCTTTTTCCTCCACAAAGTATTTTACACTAGCTGAACATCCTTCCCCACCTCGCCAGGCCAGTTCTCGGGAAGAAACGTGGAAAACTTGCAATTGAAGACTTTCCTCGTCCCACATGTCAAGAATTCTATAATAATCTTCATTAGATAATGCTGCAGACTTTGATTTTCTCTTAGAAGGATCCGTTTGTAGTTGTCGACGCTCAGCATCGCGTGCAGATCAAGCTTCTACAAATTCAATATCGGAAAATGGATCAATTTTAATCTGAAATTTGGTGAACATCATTCCTTGCAATTGTTTGGCGGTAAGATTCCACATCAATTCAACGACGCTTCCTTATAATCTGCTCCATTTCTTCTTTTCATATTAATGCATAATCTTGCAATATATGAGCCAACGGTTCAATAGATAATTTTCTATTGTAAGATTTTTGTACAAAATTCTATGAACTGTTTCTTACACTTGCCTTATTCCTTTTAGTATTATATGGTGTTGAATTCTGAACTTCTTGTCTTATAACTTCCACACTTTTTTTCCCGAAACGAGACACTCTGCAAAAATGCCACAAAACTGAAGCAAAAAATGTGAAATTGCACTGAGTCAATGACACATAATTCACATGTTGATAGGCACAGAGCCTACTTGGTAATTTTAGTTTCCTACTGGATTTTCTCACCGAATCTCCCACGTTATTGAATTACTACCTGGAAATATCTCCTCGAGCATAATTTTTCTTTTAATTATCCCTCGTCTTCGACTCGGGATAATTTTAAAAAAATTCATGCTCTCGGAAATATTTCCGATAGTAATTCAAGCACTGGGGAGATTACTAGTGATAGTATACACTAAATTTCTGAAAGCATACCTACTCCTACAAATTTTGTGGAAATGAACGTTGTTGTAAATTCTATACTATGTTCCTAATGTGAAAGAGTTATGAAATTTAAATTTGCAATGACAGAACCCATTAAACAGGGTAGACAATTTGAAGGTTGTATTGTGAACTTGCAATGACGGTTTTAAAAAATTCCGTATTTCAGTTATTTAAGACATACACACCCCGAAATCGGTGCTAAATTAGGGTCACCTCAATTTGTATAACAATAGAAAGAGGAGTTTTTTGAATGAAATGTATGACACGGCATAACTACAGGTAGTTTAATAGAATAATAAGTATATTAATAATTATACATGATTATAAATAGAGATAGGCAGTTGATTGAGATATTAATTATTCTAATATTGAGTAGATGAAAGCTTATATTAAAGTTATAATGATATAAAAATGGATAAATTGGAATAAATATTGATATTTATAAAAAAATCTACTATTTTCAATACAACTTGATTTTTGAATTTTAGCCATCATATTCCGAGTAGTTCGATGAACTATTGTCGTTGGGGTCCAGAGGAATAATAAGGGGCTCTACAGTGTTTTCTAGCATGTTATCAGCTCCCCATATTCTTTCTCCTATTTCAGTCACATGTTCGTGCATTTTTCGATGTCTTTATTTCCTCTTACAAGGGGTTTTCAACGTCCCTTATTCCAAAAGTTGTGTTATCCTTGCTACAAACCCTTTTACTAGCGTCCACACCAATTCTATGAGGTTTAATCAAGAGTGTTATGGCGGTAGGCGAAGTACCGTTATATTCTGTTTTGAAGCGATCTCGTCGACAAAAATTTCGTACAAAGAGGTTAATTCAACTTTACAATCTCTAGTAGCTCTTTTTTCAGCATATCTTTGTGAAATGGCTCCTTAAAGTAAGCCAATGAATGATGTAACTTTTTTTACAAGCAGACGTTGGTATTTTTCCGAATTTTCTTGAGTGGTAGTGGCATTATCCATGACTATAACAGACCAGGAATAGATATAGCACTTGCTGGGAGTATTCTTCAAAAAACATCAGCGTTCGTGTCTTCATGATAGTCTCTCCAGTCTGTTTTGATTGAAATGCTGGTAAGCCACCATCGACAAATCCATTTTTGCTCCCAATGTGGGTAATTATTAAACTTTCACCTTTTCCTGAAGGTGCTTTCATACCAGTGGACCATCCTTCCATGTAAACTTGCCTTGCGCATTTTATATTTTCATCCTGCCATATTTTACCAACGGTATATCCTTATTTAACCAAGTTTGTCCATATAATAGATATTCCTGTTTCTTCAAAATGTCCAACTGCCCTCAAATGTCGTCGCCACCAGATAATTTCGTCTTCAATAATAATAATAATAAATATACTTCAATGTCAGTAAGAGTAAATCTTGTGGACAAAGCTTCAATATAGTACTAAGAGTTGAACATATAAAGTATTAGGAACGACACCGTTTAAGGTCATAGATCGCAGTTGAAGAAGTGTGTATTGTTAAAAAATATAAAAAATATATATTCGTACACACACGCCCATATATATATATATACCCAAAACATACATATATAGACATGTATATATATATATATATATATATATATATATATAAACACGTAGATGTATACACACATAATCAATTATACATATAGATAGACACAAACATATCTACAACTTAGTGACGTCAACTTAAAAACGTACATGGATTCAAATATGCACCCTGTCAATCAAATTTATCATTGTAAAACTCCTGCGAATTGTAATAGGGTCTATCTGCCAGAAACTTTTTAATAATTTTTCTAAAGTCTATAATGTTCATATTCATATTCGCCTCCCTTATGTGTGACGGAAGGTGATTGTACATCTTAACCCCGTTGTAGTAATTCAAATCTCTGATCATGTTTGATGGGGAAATTGGCAATTTCAACATGTGAGAGCGGGTATTGTAATGACTACCTGAAGCCTCGAACATAGACATATTCTTGTATATGAGACAAACTGATTCTAGAATGAATAACGCAAATACTGTTGGAAATTTCTCTTCAACGAATATGTTTCTGCAAGAATCACGGGGTTTTAGTTTACGCAAGTACCTTAAAGCACGTTCCTGCAGTACCAAGACTGATTGAAGTGCCGATGAGTTGCTAACTCCCCAAAAAGGTATTCCATAACGTAAATGGGACTCTATTAGGGCATAATATACAGTTTTGGCGATTTTAGATCCCAAATTCGACGAAGTTACTCTCAGTGCATAGCATCCAGCAGAAATTTTGCTTTTGAGATGCTTGATATGTCCGTCGAATTTGAGCTTATTATCAATATGGATACCTTAGAATTTAGTTAAAGGCTTGTTCTCGATCAATATGTTATTACTAAATGTAAGGTCGTCAAGAGAGCATCTGAATGAAATGATGTTTGTTTTTGTTGTATTGAAGGATAAGAAATTTGCATCGCACCATTCCTTAATTTTTTTCATATCAGTAGATATTGAGTCGGATAAGGTGTTAGAATTCTTGCTGTTCCATAATATCGTGGTATCATC
Source organism: Gonioctena quinquepunctata (assembly GCA_018342105.1). Taxonomy (NCBI): domain Eukaryota; kingdom Metazoa; phylum Arthropoda; class Insecta; order Coleoptera; family Chrysomelidae; genus Gonioctena; species Gonioctena quinquepunctata. The sequence goes on along the minus strand of JAFIRS010004016.1, from coordinate 41,489 downwards.
CGCAAATAGGGTGATTTTTTTCAGATATGTTCATGTTGGTCAGGTCGTTTATGTACAACAAGAACAGAATGGGGCCGAGAACTGATCCTTGAGGCACTCCGGACTTAATTGCTTTTCTTTCAGAAAATTCTGTTGTTCTCACGATTTGATACCTACCTGAAAGGTATGATTCAAACCATTTGTACGTGGTTCCTCTGCAACCATACTGGAGGAGTTTTCTCAGTAAGATTTCATGGTCGACACAGTCAAACGCCTTTGACAGATCGCAAAAGACTGCAGCAGCTACATTACCGGCATTCAGCTTTGAGTAAGTGTCATAGAAATGAAAAAATTGCATCATGCGTGTTCTATTATTTTGAAAACCAAACTGATTTTCACTTAACACGAAGTGGCGTTTTAAGAAAGTGGTTAAACGTATTTTCACCAGTTTTTCAATGAGTTTGGCCAAAGTTGGTATGAGGGCGATCGGGCGAAGATTTGAGGGATCATCTGAGTCTCCACCTTTGTATAGTGGGATGACAACTGAAGTTTTCAGGAAGTTAGGAAAAAGTCCTTCATGAAATGAGTTATTGGTTAAAGACACAAGTGTATTGAGAGCATTGAGAGGAAGATTTTAATCGAGATTCCATCATAACCACTTGCGTTTTTGTTTTTTATAAACATTAAAATTTCGACTAATTCGTCGATGTTTGTATCATATAGAATTAGGTTCTCGTCAATATTAATACTTTCTAGATTCATCATGGGATCGTATGGAATAGTTATTTTCTCAATCACTCTTTGTGCAATAGAGCAATAATAGTCATTGATTTTATCAGGATTCAGAGTTGTCACAACATTTTTCTTCTTGGTTTTTCCCGTAATATCAGTAATAATAGACCAAGTTTCTCTCATTTTATTGCTTGATTTATCAATTTTTTTGGAATAGTGCATTTCCTTCGCTTTCTTGATGGTAGATCTATATATTCTGCGGTAGGTGTTAAAGTAGACATGGAAGCTTTGATTATCGGTGAACTTCCGTATGGTATGCAATGAACGTAAGTTTTTTGAAGAAATTTTCAATCCTAATGTAACCTAAGGTTTTTTTGTTTTATTTTAATTTTTTGTATGGGAAATGATTTGTCGAATATATTCAGTGTGAAAAGTGAGAGAGGGGTCATTTTGCAACAAAACACCCGCCGCCCACTCAAACTTGAGGCAGTTGTGATAAAACCTATTAAATTTTGTTCTACTGTAAAGTCTACCGCGTTTACATTTCCGTTTTGTGTTCATGATCAGATAATCCTGACGGTATCACTGAACATGATACGTTCTGCACATCATAATTGCTACAGACATAATCAATACAAGTATTGGAGAATTGAGAAAGACGGGTATCTGAATCAACGTGCATACTCAAGTCAAAGGTTAAAAGTATGTTCTTAAGTGAGTCAGTATCTGTTGATTCATCATTGTTGAAATTTATGCTGAAATCGCCAGTCAATATTAGAGATGAGTTAACAGATAATTCAGATAACAGAGAGTTGAGCTTATTGAAAAAAATATTCACATCAGCAGAAGGTGAACGGTAGACACATAAAATATATAAATTAAGTTTTCTGCAGTGGCATACAGAAAACTCAAATGTTTTGTCTTCGGACAGGCCTTGGAACTTGTCAACTTGGATGAAGGTAAAATCAGTGAGTGCTGAGTTTCTAATATTTCTTTATTATTAGTGAGTTTCTTTTTTGAAATTTTTCATAACGAAAATTCATCTCCCTCATAGTTTTCCACGCTTTTTTCCTACCCATGGGTGGAATAAAATCATCCTTTTTCATTTCAGACATTATTTTGTTGAAGGTGCGTATTCATTTTTTCTAGTAAAACGAGTGAATGATTCTTCTGAAGGCAGTCTTTTCATCCTCATCTATTACAGTTCCTTTTCTTCCTGTACTTCTATTTGGCGTTTATCCTCGTGCACAAGTGGGTATATTGTTGACTGTCCGACTCCAGTCATATTGAAACACATTTCAACTATTTTTGAAACTCGGAATGTTGAGTTCTGGTAGCGAATAGCGATGAACACATTGAGAATAATAATTTTTTTATTATGTGAAAGCGCACTTTTACTAATCCGTTTCTCAGCAACAAATTCAGAAACACTAGCAATTTTCAAGAACGAACTCTCCCAACAACTGCCGGAAAGTAACTGAACATTTTAAATTTTTGGAACACCAAGGCACAGGTGGATAAACTACCTGTGCTTCTACCTAAGCTTATAATCGTTTCCTTAGAAAAACCCTCCAATTGTGAAACAAATCCGACCATATTTTTATTACTCATCGCATGGACGGATAATATTACATACAAAATATTATTTGTTAAAAAAAACTTTTGAAGTAAGGAAAAGATAATCAGGTCGCGTTGTCCATTGTTAGGGGCTAATCATATCAACAGTCACTGAACTGGTATGAAATATCTTTGAACCAACCTGACAGGATTATTGGTTATATTTGAAGAGATAGAAAAATGGTTGAATTAGGAAAGTTGTAGCATTTTTTTGAACCTCCAGGACATGTAAATAGGAAAACAATTGAACGTCGCATTGAACTTATGATATAAACTTTTATTTTTTCTAATGGGACACCCAGTATATTATTGCATTTTTGGGTTCTCATTCATGATGTCCTCCATCTACTTGCACATTCCTATCTTAGTTTTTCATAAGCTATCCAATGACATCAACAGATTTAACCTCGTACGCCTATGGAATATGGCGAAGACGACTCAGTTTTACAGTTCAATAATGATTCATTACCCTCTCATATTAGGAAAAAGAGTATAGTATCAACACATTTTCTGTTATTTCTCTCGAAAAATTGCAAAAAATAGTAAACAATTTAATAAATGAAGCAATGGGTGCGTGATGATGTGCTTACAATGTCGTTATTAGAATATATATCCTCATTGGTGGGATATCTCCTATTGTATATCATAAATAGTTGTTTGGAAACTGGTGTTTTACCAGCAATCCGAAAGTGCAGCACAATAATACATGTACCAAAGATAAATAAACCTAGTAAGCCCGAAGAGCTGAGACTCATGAATTTACTTCCAGTAATTGAAAAAATAATCGAAATTTCAGTATATGAGCAGCTAGTACAATAAATAATTTAGTGTTTTTGCCAATCTGGGTTCAGGCATACTTATTCTACTGAGTCAGCTTGCCAATTGTAGTGTTATAAGTGGGAAAAGGACATTGATGATGTCAAAATTGTCGTTAGTATATTTGTAGACCCAAAAAGAGAGTTTGAAACAATAGACCTAGGCAAAACTGTTATCAACGTGTGAGACATACGGTTTAAGAGGCACAGAGTTCAAATGGCTAGCAAATTATCTAACAAATAGGCAGCAAAAAAGAAAAATTTATGGTAGTTATTCTAATGAAATAGATAGCATCTACGGGGTTCCTCGGGGTATTGTCCTTGGTCCATTATTGTTTATATTATATAAAAATGATCTACATCTTTACCTACAGAACTCATTCCTTTATCTGTTCGTAGGTGACACACTTATTTCTACAACTTGATTGAATTCTTGAATAATGAGTAAGATATTTTGAATAGTTGGCTCAGGGCCAATAAACTTGAATAAATGCCCAAAAAACTGAGTATGATAGCAAATCAACTATACTAGGTTCAATCAAGAAAATTTTATGTCAAAAAGTGTGTTCGGTAATTATGTATGTTAAGGAAATAAAGCACTTCGGCATTCTATTTGACCCCCATCTTAATTTCTCTAGGACTATTTTTTACGTAAAATAATTGGCAAACATGTCAGGCACTTTATAAATTTGTACAAATATTCCATGATTTAGAAAAATTCAATATAACACTATTATATTTCCATATTTCAATTACTGCATGTCCATACTTCTGTTCATCTGCGCAAATACATCGTTTGCAGTACTTCAGAATAAACAATGGGTATTTTATCACGTTAACAGCAATAAATGATGTGCTCATGGAGTTGAAATTTCTAAATATTTCCCTACTGACTGTAGAGTCTGCCCTTGTACTGATTTTCGAAATTGTTAATAAGCAAGCTTCCCCTTACTTGTAAGAATATATTATCAAAAGGGCAGATATGATACATTATAATGTAAGGTTCAATGGCCAGTTCCACATTCAAGACTTCATTATAAATGCTTCGGAAAAAACCTTTTCATCGAAGGGTTGAAATTATATAATGTCTACTCTGTTAGTAAGACATAAAAAATGCTTTTTTTAACAAGATAAAAAAAAGTATTAAATGTATAGATTATATTGTTTATGTGTTATACCGTTCACACGTGTATTTCGAGACCCCTATGAAAAACTGAGTAAAAAGTGGCTCAAAGTTATAATTACATTTTCATATTTGACAAAAGTGAATGTGACCTACTCTTAAACGTCATACCCAAAAGGCTAATACGGAAGCTTACATACAAAGGGCAGTAAAACAGATTTCTGATCAATGTAAACAGTGAATTGTGAAAATAAAACGAGCAAGTCAAGATGAAATGCTAATAAGAAATCACATCGAACCCAGGTAGGCTTTTTTTACGATTCACCCAAGACCAGCTGATTTTTTTTTACTGAAACAAAAACAAAGGTACATTGAACTCAGTATGTGGAATATGCAATGGAAAAATATCAAATACCCGTAAGGAAGTAAAATGCAAAACTGAATGCCAGAAACCAAGGGAGATAATATAGTGACTACTGTTACGAACATATATAAAGCACTAAATCCAGAAATCGAAACAAGTCAAATCGATCATTGTTATTAGTAGAGGAGACCGTGGGACGTCGACCTTCACCGATCTGATAACTCGATGAGACATATTTTTTATCAAATATAATTTATAAACAAATATGCCCATGATAACTTGCCTATCAAAAAGTGTTCATAGCTATTTTTAATTGAATTAATTTTAATCAATTTTCTTTCATCACCTTCAATCTTTTGATAACCGAATGAGTTTCACCTCAACTGATAGTTTTTAACACACAGAATATGCCTAGGTAGGATTGCCTACTTATTTCTGTGCATGGCTACCTGGCAAGCAGATGTGAACAGGTAAGTCAATATAGGTAACTACACCGATCTGTTAACCAATCGAAATTGATATCATAGGTAAGATAATTTAATTACAAAACCAATCGTATAGGCTTGCCTGCAAAAAATCGTTCATGAAATATGATTGCCAAGCTATAAAGTTTCAGAATTTTAGCTATTTGATAGGTGCGAGAGAGAAAGTAGAGCGTCCGAGGTCCGTGTGATAGAACAGGACCCAACATAGCAGCTGCACGCTACCTGACCGTTGAATGTATCCGAGTGCGCATGCTCGTGTACATGTGAGTGACAGTGACATCATTTATTTACACTCGACAGTAATTTTGAACTCTTTGATATGCTTTGTAATGAACGCTTTTAACAACATAAATGTATTAAATTTTATTTTTCTATATTGATGATTTTTTTCATTTATTATACAGAAATTTCAAAAGTAGCACTTATTCCTTCCCGCTTTACGGCATTTATTTGATTTTAAATAATAAATAAATTATTGTTTATTTAATTTTAAATAAAAAATATGTATTTTTTTATCATTTTTACATTTTATAATTTAGCTTTAAAATGAAAAAAAGAATTGTTGAATTTTTATTTTTTTTTATTCATTACTATATTGAATTATTCATTTTTGATTATTTCATAGCTGTAAGTGTATATAGTGTGAAGTAATACAAAAATTGTGATCGAAATTAGAGTTATAATAAATTAGAGTTCAAAATTACTGTCGAGTGTAAATAAATGCTGTCACTGTCACTCACATGTACACGAGCATGCGCACTCGGATACATTCAACGGTCAGGTAGGGTGCAGCTGCTATGTTGTGCCCTGTTCTATCACACGGACCTCGGACGCTCTATTTTCTCTCTCGCGCCTATCAAATAACTAAAATTCTAAGACTTTGTAGCTTGGCAATAATATTTTATGTACGATTGGTTTTGTAATTAAATTATCCTACCTATGAGATCAATTTCGATTGGTTAACAGATCGGTGTAGTTACCTATATTGACTTACCTGTTCCCTTCTGCTTGCCAGGTAGCCATGCACAGAAATAAGTAGGCAAGCCTACGTAGGCATATTCTGAGTGTTAAAAACTATCAGTTGAGATGAAACTCATTCGGTTATCAAAAGAGTGAAGGTGATGAAAGAAAATTGATTAAAATTAATTCAATTAAAAATAGGTATGAACACTTTTCGATAGGCAAGTTATCATAGGCATATTTGTTCATAAATTATATTTGATGAAAAATATGTCTCATCGAGTTATCAGATCGGTGAAGGTCGATCTCCCACCGGCTTTCAGACTATATCGTGCTGAAAGAAAAAATAAAAACTGTCAACCAAAAACAATTTTGTTGGGACTTGTGTCAAGATTGAAGAAAGACGAGTTTATGCAAGCAAGAAGAATAAAAAGGCACTGAATGTTAAAGACATCTACCCGGATATAAAAGGGGCCGAAGGCAAATGTCCAATCAATATAAACGAAACGCTTCCAGGATACAATAAGGCGTTGTGGGTAAATGCAGAGAATTCAAAAAGAAGAATGAAGCAAGATTTTTATGGGTGAAGAATGGTAATATTTTCATGAGGCAGACTGAAAACTCAAATGTATTTTCAATAAAAGCTGAATCTAATTTGAATGATGTGCATCAACCCTAGTTACAGAAAATTTAATGTATATTATCAAAATGTGCAGGGTTTAAATTCAAAACTTAATGAGTTTACACTGAGTTTAAGTTCTGCAAATTATGACGTAATTATATTGACTGAAACTTGCTGACCTAATATTTTTGGTATGGAACTTTTAATGATAATTTTATGGTGTTTGGGAGAGAAGAAATTTCCGTGATAATGAAAGAAGAGGGAGGCGGAACATGATAGTTATAAAAACAGACTATGAATTCACCAAAATATCGACACCAGTAACATTATATAATGTATTTGTCCGTAGTATACTAGAACATGCTGGTATAATATGGCCACATTATTGCTCAGTTCATAAAAATGACGTGGAGAAGGTACAGAATTCTTTTTTTTTATATTACAGAAGACATAGTGAATACATTTTTAACCTAAGTTATCGCTCTTCCTTGATTGAATTCGAATTTACAACTTTGGAAACAAGAAGAAAAGTGGCTATTGTGCTATTTTTTCATAAATTTCTCCTTAATGAAGTGGATAATCCCCACTTGCTGGCACAAATTAGCCTAAACTGTAGCATTTATTTCAATAATACAAGAAGGAATATATTTATCTCTCCTAAACCTCGTACAGACCTGGGTCATAATTTCCCATTAATCAAAATGTGCTCTCTGGTAAATTGTTTGGGAAATATAGATTTTTATGTCGAATGTAATATAAAGATATTCTGGAAAAAAATTGAGAAAGAATTATTAGCCCTAGAAATATAATATGTATATATTTAATAAGTGAAATATAATTTGTAATCTCCAGTAAGATGAATGTAATGTAATTACTAAATTGAGCTAGGATATAATGGAATTCTTAGTTATATACTAATATTGTTATAAGAATGGTTATTGACTTTTAATATTTTAATCACTTATTGGAACTACCTGTTCTGTAGATTATTTAATGAAATAAATAAAATAAAATAAATATCAAATGTAACAAAAGTTGCATTTTGTGATCCCCGCGTAATCGTTCTTCTTACTCTGACAACTTCCATGAATTCAATTCACTATAACGTTCTTGAGGTAATGCTGTAATAAAAATCTACTTAGACGGGAGGCCCAGATAATTATGTGACGAACAAATTGGGATACATAGACACCTAATTCATGAACGTAAGGCAGTTGTTTTCTTGTAATATTGAGACTACATATATATAAATAGTTCTCATTGTTATATTCCACGATCATGAAATACGTAACAAAAAACTCAGTAGAGCACCAAGAACAATACCATTAGGTACCATTGCTGATGAGAAATTTCAGTTCAAATTCCCATTTTAAAATCAAATTAAGAAGGTGGAACGGGAGGTAATATTAAGCGTTCTTGATCATTCTCATTCAACAAAATCGTCAGTATTTTATTTAAGTTTTGAATCGTAAGATATTTTCATTCGATTTCATATCGTTAGTCATTCCAATTCGAAATGAAAAAAATTAAATAATAAACACTCCCACACAAACCATTACTCATACACATCAAACATACATTTCGACATTAATCAATTCAACAATTCATTCAAACACTAAAGAATCGCTTTCCAAATTTTTTGGGCATTTGAGATTTTTTCCTAATACTATTATTATTATGGTACAGACACAACTCACACTTGATCGCTTTATCGAGATCAGTTGATTGAGCAGATTGAACTTACAGCGAGCTTTCGTATCGTGACTCTGATGATTGTGAACCGGTTGGTAATTTTGGTATTGCAGCTGCCCTATAGGGTCATTTTTCCTGGAGACGGGAAACACGAATGACATTTCGAACGGAACTAAGTGTCTCAAATGAGTATCTTTACTGCACGTAATAATGAATGAACGTGCAATTTGGAAGTTCATAAAACATGGCAATTTCTCGATAAAAAATGAATAAAGAAACTGGAACACTTAAATCAGTAACCTTTTCAAATGACTGCACAAATGGATGAGGTTGCCCATGGACTTGCCTAACGCTGTTGAAATATATTATTATATTATCATAAACTGATAATAAGTTGATATAACAATCATTTAATTACACCGTTCGTCAAAGAAGAGTGTCACAAAAGATGTTTATTATTAATATTTTCAGAATATAGATTAGGAGAGAAAATAATTTGTATTTTAATTTTTCTATATCTTAGAATATAGCAAATTATGGTTAGAGTGCGGCCTCAGGCGCAAAGTTTTATCAGCAACGTCATCCTGAAGGTATGAGTCACTTGCTACACACGCCACAGTTATCTATCACTTAAAATGATACCAGTGCCAAAATTATTCCCAAAAATTTGTTTGAAGTTACGAATAAGCGTTTTTTAGAACCTGTCGATCCCATAATCGGGAAGAATTGCTGGAGGTTAAGAAAAAAGCTGATCGTGTCGAGCCTGAAAGCTATATAAAAATCAATTGTTGTTCGTTAGTCTCGCTAAAACTCATAAACGACTTGACCGATTCGAATACTTTCATTGGTTTTGTTTGCTGTAATACAGGGGTGGTTCGAAAATAAATAACTAATCAAAAAACTTTTTAAAGACAATTTATTCTAGCCGTATACCGAAACGTATAAAATAAATTTGATTCATCGCTAACAATGATTTAATGATTCTTTGTTGAGTTATTTGGTTTCAAAAAGCTTGTCGCGCGTAGTGTTCATAAAAGTAAGTTCCAATTAATTTGGTTGGGCAGTGATTAGTTGGTAAGTGAGAACTTGTCGAAGTATTTGATTTTTACAAAGTATTGATGAAAGTAGATACAAATTAATTTCATTGGAAAATGGATGGTTGGTAGGTAACAACTTGTAGAAGTATTAATTTTATTACAATTCGCGCGACAAGCTTTTTTAAACCGAATAATTCAACAAAAAATAATTAAATCATCATTGTCTGCGATGACTTGAATTCATTTTATACGTTTTAGTATACTGCTTACATAAAAGCTTGTCTATAAAAAGTTTTTTCATGAGTTATTTAATTTCTACTTTTTAGTTGGTTCGCCTTAATCTGTTAATTTCCAATAGTGCATCATTATTACAAGGTCTCTTCCCTGTTAGTTTTGATCTGAAGGAAATCATGATCTCCGACCCCAAAAACTCCAACACACCAATTTTGAATAGAATCTGAGCATAATCACAAAACTCGTCCGTCATCCTGAAGTCGCCATTTTGAATTATTAGATTTTGACAAAAAATTAATAATCTCCGAACCTGAAAACCCCCCACATATCAATGTTTAATGATATATGACCATAATCAGAGAACTCGTCCTCCATCTTGGGGCCGCCATCTTGAATTCATAAATTTTGACAGAAAATCATAATATTCTACCCCGAAAACCGCCGCATACAAATTTTGAATCGAATTGGACAATGATAATAGAACTCGTTCGCCATCTTGGAGTCGCCATCTTGAATTCACGAATTTCGACAAAAAATTCATAATCTCCGACCCCAAAAACCCCCAGATACCCATTTTGATTCGAATCGGACCATAATCACAAAACTCGTCCGCCATCTTGGAGTCGCCATCTTGAATTCAGAATTTCGACGAAAATTCATAATCTCCGACCCCAAAAACCCCCACATACATTTTGATTGAATCGGACCATATCACAAAACTCTTCCGCCATCTTGGAGTCGCCATCTTGAATTTGGGAATTTTGACGAAAATTCATAATCTCTGACCCCGAAAACCCCCACATACCAATTTTGAATGGAATAGGACCATAATTACAAATCTCGTTTTGGTTTCTTCTCCAACAAAAATGCCACAATGAATTGTCACCGGAATTGTGTTAATTTGACAAATTTCAAATTATTCGAACGACTAGAAGTCGGTCCGAATTCACTTGCAAGATTTGACCCTAATGATCAAACGAACGAACGAACGAACGAACGAACGAACGAACGAACTAACAAGTGAAACTAAATAAGAGCTTGTGAAAATAGGGAAAATCCAAAAGAACAGCTGAATAATCGAAACATTCCAAATTGGCAATCGCCACTTCGAATTATTTTTAAAAGATGGCGTTCGTGGCGGACCTATCGTCTTACTGACGTGCTGTTGAAAATTCACATCTACCAATTTTCTGTTCTCAAATTCGATATTTTTATGATTTTCAATGAAAATAGTTTGATATTTCCTTGTCATGTTTCCTTGTGATTACATACAAGATGTTCTTGCTGGTAGATTATTTTTGTCTATTTGAATTCTAAAATGTTATTTGTGGATTTTAATTTCTATACTTTCATAGGTTGTGCAAATCAAATGGTCTGTTGGAAACATAATGATGATAATATAAAAACACCACTGCTGAACTCTTGGATCATCTGCGTTCACTATAAGATGGCCAAATGTTTCATAGATGCAAAGTACACAGAAAAATTGTGAAAACAATCATAGCAGGTATTCATGTAATGTATGAATATCATTATATCAACCTCATCTGTCTTTATCAGAACTGTAAATTAACGCAATTGCCGATGCAATAAACATCTAAATAATGTGGAATGTTGAATTGATTGTGCAGTAAATGTACAAAAAAAATGCATTGCTTGGGATATACATTCAATGGATAAATATTCAATTTCGAAGTGATGAAAACAAATGAACCTCGTTATATCCAAACTGGTATATAAAGTCAGAACTAGTAGGTCAATACAGCTTTGAGGCTCTTATTGAATCACAATTATCACAAAAACACACACAAGTATTGAATTGTTTCCAAAATAGTATCGGATATCATTGTGGCCTAGTGTGATTGAGAATAACATGTGAACACTGTTGCCAACTACTGTTTTCAAGATTCTCTGGTTCTTACAACTAGACACCGAACTGTTCCGTGCCTAATCTGAGGTGAGGAATACAAGAGAAATCACCCGTCGCGTTTATGAATAAAGTAGTAAATTTCAATTCTGGTTGGTTTCTGGAGTCGCTATTTACGAGTCAGGAAAATACTGTGCATTTCTAAAATGGGTAAACGCTTCAGGCGTTTTCGTACTAGAGATATTGAAATAATGTAAATATTTTTTTTAGAATGGCTCATTTTCAGAATTATATCGCGATATTGAGGCTTTAAATTGACCTGAACAATTCCTTTTTCCCGAATTGCATGATTCATTAGTGGTAAGTTTTGGCTTCAAGATGCAGTCGCAGAGTTTAACTACCTGCTACAAATTTATGTTTTGTGATTTGTTCATATCATTGAATCTGAAATAAGAAATATGGAATCGAGAAAACAAGGATCCATTATATCGTCGGCGATAAAGATAACTATGTGCCACCAATACGAGGAATGAAACTTCCGATCAGATTATCAGGTATGAAGAAGTTATCTAACTCATCGCCGATGATATAATGGTTCCTTTATAATTGTATATGGATAATAAATAATTCTATGTTTCTTATTTCAAATTTAATGATATGATTAAATCACAAAACACAAACCTCTAGCAAGTATGTGAAACTCTTCAACTGCATTTTAAAGCCAAAGTTTACCACTGATGAAACATGCAATTCTAAAGAAAGAAATTGTAGATCTATTCAAGTCAATTTGCAGCCTCAATATCGCGATGTAATTTGAAGAATTTGCTATTATATGGAAACATTTGTTTGAAGGTTGTAGACGATGTGGTAACTTGATTACTATCGTTTCGGACGTCCATCGTCTTAATGTATTTAAAAGGTTTTCACGACGTTTCGAATGCTTGTATCTCCAATCGTCTTCAGGTCTACAGTATTCACCTGAAGACGATTGCAGATACAAGCATTCGAAACGTCGTGAAAACCTTTTGTTGAATACATTAAGACGATGGACGTCCGAAACGATAGTAATCAAATATGGAAACATAATTCATATCATGTTAATATCTCTAGTACGGAAACGCCCGAAGCGTTTACCCATTTTAGAAATGCACAGTGTTTTCCTGACTCGTGATTAGCGACTCCAAAAACCAACCAGAATTGAAATTCACTACTTCATTCATAGATGCGACGAGTGTTTTATCTTGTCTTCCACTCTTCAAAGTACGCACGGAACAGTTCGGTATTCAGTTGTAGAAACCAGAAAGTTCTGGCAACACTAGTTGGCAATAGTGTTCACATGTTATTCTCAATCACACCAGGTCACAATGATGGGCGATACTATTTTGAAAACAATACAATACTGTGTCTTTTGTGTGTTTTTGTGACTCGATAAGTGCCTCAGAGCTGTGTTGACCTCATCTACTAGTTCCGACTTTACTTAACAGTTTGGATATAACGAGGTTCGTTTGTTTTCATCACTTTGAAATTTAATATATATCTATTGAATATCCATCGCAAGCAATGTACTCTTTTTGTACATTTACCACAAAATCAATTCAATATTCAACATTATTCAAATGCTTTTTGCATCGGCAATTGTGTTTTTACTTACAGCTCTAATCAAGACAGCCGAGGTTAGGCGAGCGGCGCTTCCCAAAATTTTGTCGAATTTTACAAAGAACAAAACATGTTTTCAAACTTTGGTTACATCAGATGAATAATCGTGCGAAGCATCGCCTTGCAAAAAGTTGCTGCGAAGCAGAAATATATTAACCATTCCAATCCGGAGTGACCACCTGTATACCGGTGTCGGGGTTTTTCAATACAGTAGGTCATGCAGACACAACTGTTGCCTGCAAGCCCGAACGGGCTAATGAACATCTCCCCACTTCGAAAAACAAAAAGGAAAGGGGTTGGTTCACTTCATTGACCTATGGTATGGGTTATCGGAAATTGATCCAAAATAATCCATTAAAAATATAAAGTTCACAAAATGTCTTGAATAAACGGAAATATAATTTCTTTTCAAATATTTGATTCGCAAAATTTAATCAAGGATCAATTTGCAATAGCTTATGAAAATCAACATACCTTCGAGTGTTCTTCTTGATTGAGACTTCTCCCTATGAGTAATCTCTCTTCATTGGTTATATTCGGATGATCGGCGAAACTATTGCTTTCGAGATAAGCAAAAAGCATGCACCACAACATCATTGTTGAATAGAATACATATAAAACGATTGGCCATCCATACCAACTCGATGCTATGTAAGCACTCACCACTGTACCTACCAATATGACAGTAGGACCACCCAGTGCAGATCATAAAAGTTACTTATTCAATTTTTTCGAAGGTGTTTCTAATATGGATATAATGATGCAAATTGTACAGATTTATGAAAGTATACTTTAAAGCAATAAGTATTGGAATGAAAGCTAGATTTTCGAAAACTCGCGAAACTTTCAATTCTCAGCACATTTTTTTTATGAAAAAATACATTTCAATTTCATTGATTCTCAAGTTACTATCCCTACTGAAGAGCCCCGCCGTGTTCATTAGATGAGGCGTAACTGCATAAACTTCATTTTGCAGCAGGTCAGTAAGATTTACTGTGCCATGCATACAGGTCAGTAGAACGGATATATGATTTTTGTTAAAAATCCAATTCTTTGTAACGAAGTTACTATTTTTCCGCTATATTTATCAGCCAAAAGCTCCCTGTAAGGAATTAAAATCCTCTTGACAGTAATAAAAGGTCTAGAAATACCATTCGTGTTCGTGATAAATCCGTCTTCCGGAAATCACGCGAATAACGCGAGGCGTAGCTAAAATAGCACGCACGAGTATAACCTGCGCCGGCTATCGACTCTCGAGAGAACATTTTTATCAAACAAGCTGGGCTATGTTCAAAACGCCGACGAGAGAATTCAGTCATCCGATAGAAGCCCCAGATAGCAGTCCAGTCGAGCCAAGAGCACACGCTACCGAGTTGACGTCACGTCACGAGGATTCCCACTTAGGAGAATTCCACAGGGAGTGAGCGGAACACATTCAGTCATCCGCTAGAAGCCACCGAGAACCGTTGAGTCGAAACAGAGGCGCACGCCGCAAGCTGACGTCACAGCACGAAGGATTTTACAAGCTGGGTAATTATTCTATGAAAGTATAATTTGTATCGCAATCGACAGAGTCCACAAAACGGCGCGCGCATATAAGTCGGTCGAGAGGTATTCGGAAAAGAGGGGGAAGCCGGCTGTAGTTCCGTTTAGACATATTTCAAAGATTTAGTAGCTTGTATCCCTAGCCTAGTAGAAGCAGTCACGCGTCCGACTAGTATCCAGAGTGTGAGCCAAAGACCGAAGCAGTCCACGACCGTCCCGGGCCTTGCCGAAGCAGTGAGATCGGAGTTTGGTAAATATGTTGTATCAGGTGAAAGACATCAGGAAATGTTTGTTAGTACCACAGATGCGATGTGCGCTTGATCGTAAGAGGCACATATTCATTTCAATGCTGTGCTGGTAATTTCTGCATACGAGTCCGTACGATACCCCCCACCGCAAAAGCTTTTGGTTGCTAAGTTTACCCCGCTTGCTTGAAAACACCCTCCCCGCTTTCTCTGTATATAGTGCTTCCCATGTGTTTATTTGTTGTGATAACTTGAGGCCGCCGTCAGCCGCCCTTCCTGTATTTCTTTATTTTTAATATACCTGTTTATCCTGTTTTTAGTGTATTCTTTCATTAACTAGCTTGAGTAGAATTTTAACATCTAGTGCGCAGTCGCCACCCAGGTTCGAAACCCAGTTAAAGGCAATTAAAGCCTGCCTTGCTGGCCCCGTCAAATTGTCACGACTATACTGACCCCGTCACATTGTCACGACTATACTGACCCCTGGAGTGTTTTTCTTCACTGAGACTACCCGGAGCAAAAGTGGCCTTTTCCACTATAAACCAAAAGGTGGCGCCCGAGGAAAACCGAGAATAGTGAAAAGCGCCAATGTTTGATAATGGGGAGAGAAACCCCTTTACATCTTGCATTACTTCCTCATATCATTCGACCTATTTTGTTAGGATAATAGTGAGTGGAACTATTGATAGTTACGCCCTTTTCATCTGATATATCCATAACAACAAAAGCCGTAACTAGTAAGGAAACATACCACATATTTCACTTGGACGAACTTGGTCTGGGCGTTAGAATCCTCCTGATATTATTCCCGTACAGCTAAGAACTTATTACGATGCAGATTCCAATTATTGCACTGTTCACAGTCTTCCACTGAGATATCTTTCCTATGTCCCGTAAATGTTGTGAAAACATTTTACATGACCAATACTCTAGTTAATTAGCAAATGATATATTCTGTTCGCTAACTATCTGACAATATAGACAATAGGAAAACTCTGTATCTGGGAACACCAGTTTGATTCTCATATCATTTGAAAAATACCTACGCCAAGGAGCATGCTCCATGTGGTAATGAAATATTTTTGGCTCGAAGGACTTTATGTGTGGGCAATTGCTTGGCGATCGACAGTTTTGCCCTTATTTTGTCAACGTCGGTCACGTTCTGATGTTTTTGTTTTTTTTTAGTTCGAGCTTATACATTCATTACAGTCTTGTCATTTGTTGGTCCATAGCCCAAAGTTGTTGAGAAGATTCGCTCACAAACTTTTTTCAAAAACTTTTACGATTCTTGAAATTCTACATGGTGTTTGATCTTCGCGAATCTGGTTTTCCTGTCGTCTTTCTGTTGGTTGTGGCTCGTTTGTTGCATGAACAATGAAGTTCCTTCGTTCCTCAGCTTCCATAGATGAATACTGATTATATGTCTTGGCGCAAATTGACATCGATCATTTGTGTGCATTTTTAAGGACATGCTCCTTTGCAAGCGTGCTGCAGTGGATGTTTTTTCTCAACATGCTCCTTCTCTATCAGCTGACGTCCTTGACAGTAGCATCATACTTTTTCCTGATCTTTCCCTTTCTAGTGTGAGTTCGGGAATATACTATGTGATATAAGGTAGTGTCGGTGAATAAGGCCCGGCAGTTAATAAGGCCCACCGGCATTTCTTCTTGAAGTCTGGAACTTTTTAAATCTGGCAACATGGCTCGTTGCATCTTCCGAGCGGGGAAGCTATATGATAATATCGTTGAGATCAGCCCGTTGTTAACTTCACGAGTGGCAGTGCAGTTTTACGCCGAGCATATTATAAGTTCGCAATACGCATCTTTTCTCATTCAAACCATTTCACTTGAAAAAATGAAAAGGTCGCCATCATTTGCTACAATACTGGTAGTATATTTTGCACTGAGAGAAAAATTAAGAGCATTGTTTACTTTCCTGAAAAATGCATGTTTAAGAAAAACGTGCCCGCCCGATAATAAGGCCCAACGAATGATTGCGTTATAAGGCCCACGAGTCTTGCGTCGGACTGACGGCAGAAGACGTTGAAGATTTTCTCTGCAGCGAATGTGATTAACGTTTTTGTTTGTTAAAAAAGAATTTTATTTTTTGTTAGAATTCTTTAATACTTTTGTTACTTCATTACAATGTTAGAATTTTTTGTTACTTTATTACATTTTTGTAAAAAAAAAAATATTTTTGTTTTATATAATAATTCTAATAATAATATATAATAATTCTTTTACCTTTCTCGGTTTTTATTAATATAAAATATCATTCATCCGATAAATATACAAAATTCTACATAACTTGCTATGGGCTTTATTACCCTACCATGCGGGTAATAAGGCCCGACTGCAATTTTTTTAATTTTGCCTTATTTTAGTTACTCAGGTTTTAAAGGAGGCCAATATTGATGAGTACAAGATAGCAGACATGACAAACAATAAACTCATCATGTTCCGAAATTTTTTGTATAAAAAATAACGCGAAAAAATGTTAACGAACATTAGGTGGGCCAACACCACCTTACTTCATCGAGAACTTCGCTCACAATTATTGTAATATCGTCGTTCAAAGGCAATACACCGCCGTTGTCATCAGTATTGATATGGAAAGATGAAGACGCAACCAACTGTATGTCATTTGGGATTTTTTATTTTCTTTTTCGCTGACTTAAAGATGTATCTACAGAAACAACTTCATCCTCAGTCGTAACGTTTTTTGAATCTTCAGAGCACCTATCATTCACGATTATTGACCCACTATGCTCATTATTTGGATTATAATCTGGATTTTGATTCCTCTTTTGTTTGAAAAAAACTGATTTGTGAGCGTCGATTCTCCAATGAAGTTATTGGCTTAGAGCTAGAGGTAAAAGCTTTTTTCCTCTGCTCCCCACATCCATTGTAGTATTTCCATATCAAAACAACTTTCCTCAAAGCAATAATACATTGACTTATTGCTCATGCATAAACAAAAATTGTCTGTACATTTACAACTTCTCAAGATAGTTTACTGTAGAAGTTCACTTTCACATACCAGCTTGAATATGCATTTGACGTCTAAACCTACTGAATAAATGAAAAGAGCAGGAAGTACACACGCTATCCTGGCAGACGTACTCGCATCTAACATGTTGCAATATTAGAACAGGAGGACTTATCTACCGTTTGGTGAGGAGACACCTACGTCTTTTCATATTTACAATGTTCGTTATGTCTTTTGTCTTGTGTCAATATTGGGAGCTGTTGCTGCAGATACTCCTATCTTTATTCGTGTTTCACCAGCAGAGTAGTAAGAGTTACGCCTTTCTTTCTAAACGAAACGAGATGTTAACATGTAGAGATGCAAATACGCATTTTTTCTTAAAAACCGGGAAATTGTAGATATGACTATTTCAATTAACACGGCAGAGCAGGTACGAGAACAACTTGAATTTTTGTTCCAGTAACATCACCATTTCGACTTATGATACCAAAAAAAATATGTATATTCTCATAATTTTCTATATAATTTCAATCAATATTCAGAAGTAGCACAATGGCTAGTCAAGGATTGCATTGTTTTGAAAAATCGTTGGGGAAAGTTTCTCCATATGAATGTTTTCGTTTGCTGATGATAAATTATTCTAATGCAACTCCCTAATGACAGAGATATTTCTCTTTTCATAGATATAGGATGTGTGAACGTGAACTTGGAAACAAATGGTTCCATTTGGACATAATTGAAGAGATAATGCTCATTGATCGTCTTCATTGAAATTGGAAAAATAATCCATTAAATGACGAAGCTTCACCTAACCGTGACAAGTTGTTTATTTTTACTAAGCATTGAAACAACATACTTTCAATACCATTTAAGTGGTAGAGTGAAGAGGGAGAGGAAGAAGGTATCCTTCCTTCCATGTATTATGAAGGTTTTTGTCAAATAAAAACTCTCTGTTACTCTGGTTTATGTGGTTGGGGGATTCATTTTCTGATAATAATAATTATAATAAATCATCTGTATTGATCCACGAATGGATATTAGCTGAAATATACGGAAAAAAGGGAATAAGGAAAATAGTGCTTCTGAACTCAATCATAGTAATATAACTTTTATAAATATACTATTCACAAAAATTCACTTCGAATATAACTAAGGAGTAATTATTTCAAATTGGTTTGCTTATTTACATAACTCATACGCAAATTCAGTAGGTACGCTATTAGGAACAACACGCATATATAGAAATGCGTAATCTATGGGTTGTTAATAATAATGATTTCAGATTATTACTGGAATTGGTAATACTGTAGTGGGAAAATTCGTGCGGCAGTTCGTTATATAATTTACAGGCATTATACGTTGAAAAGAAAACGTAGAAATGCGAATGTTTTATATTTATACATTGCTGAAAAACTAGAATAACTCATGCCGCCTCTTGTAATACTTTTTCTCGGCAGATAGATGGGTTTTTATTTTCCAATATTTCATATATCGTGTTTGCTTTCGGTAATCCCCAGATTTTACTCTGTCTGCTATTATAAATTGTAGAATTTTCATGAGAAAATTCCACCCGGTAGATTACTTAAGCTCCTAGATCACCTCTCAAACGCGTATGTTGATTGTAGGGTTTTTCAATTCGTTTTAACTTCACTTTTCCACTACTTCAAAAGGAAAAAATAGATCAAATGTAAATGAAACATGTGAATTGTCAATGAAAACCATGATTTCAGTTAATCACATCTGATATCTTCTATCGTCATAATAATGATAGCAGTGAATTATATTGATCGCAAAATATAATTACGATAATACTCTAACTTTGTTCAGAAGTTATTGCACACTACAACTTTCAATTTATTTATTTAAAAAAATTCCGTGTTTATCCCGTGAGTATTTCATTCAATCCGCTTTTTTCTTGCATGTCTACTTATTACTCTTTTCACGTGAACTTCTTATTTCTTCCATTTGAATACTCGACGTGTTGATACCAAAGATCTGCCTCGATTAAAAACGGATTTGACTGGGACTAAACTCCAACAACACTGAAATTTACTGACGGAACTTTTTTGGAACCTTGTAATTGTCTGATTGATTATTACATCTTGACCTGACCTGAACTGCTCTGCTTCGTAGTACTGAGTTGAATAATTCCAACTCGATTATTTGACAGAACTACTCTCAGAACTTCACATCTTAATGCTGAATGGTTCTACAGTCCCGAATAACCTGAACTAACTCTTGGAACTTCATATCTTGAGAACTAAATATGACCTGAACCGCAATTCCTCGATCAATTGCCGACTGTTTTTTTTTACTGAATCTTCTACTTTTATACACTTAAATATCGCATTGAAAATGAATGCGGGCAGGTTCGAACGAACAACATTTTCATCCGAATGTTTCTCATCATAACGAAAGGGTTGCTGCCACACAAATGTATACCACGGTTATTTTTTGTCGATTTATCATTGGCCAGCTGGTACCCGCGACTTTGTCTGCGTTGTATTTGTATTTTTTCCTATGCGTTTCTTTGTGTTGCTCCATCTAGCTTATGTCTGTGTTTTGCCCGCTTCCCATCATGCTGTTATCCCGTTTCCCGTCATTCCTTTTCCCGTTATCACTTTATCTCGTTATCCCTTCATTCCTTCATTCCTCTTTCCATGTATTCATGTGTATATATTTATATATGTATATATTTATAAAGAGTATTCTTCGAGATTCCTTTCATAAAAAGGTACGTTGATGATCTCATACTTTCTGTTCCTCAACATAAAATTGAAGAGATTCTTAATATTTTCAATTCATATGATTACAACATACAATTCACAGTAGAAAAAGAAAACAATAACTCAGTTCCATTCCTGGACATGAAACTAATTAGAACAGAAGATAACAAATTGATCACAAGGTGGTACAGGAAACCCATTAATAGTAATAGACTAATAAATTACCATTCATATCACTCAACCAATATAAAAATTAATGTTATTACCAATATGAAAACAAGAGTAGATAATAGAGTGTATGAATGAACTAAAAATCATATTTCTCGATAATTTATACCCAAATTCTTTAGTCAATAAAATTATTTTCCATACTTCTTCATATAACATTCCTCCAATTCTAAATTCACCAAATAACAACAACATAAATAGAATAACTTATAAAAGTTTACCTCATTTTCAACACCTGACTCCAAAATTGATTGAAGTCATCAATAACAAAAATATAAAAATACAAAAACAATATAAAAAGAATTTCCAATCTCCATCTGAATTGAAAACACCAATTCCTAAGGAATTCCAATCAAATATTGTTTATAAAATACCATGTATTGATTGTGATGAAGTTTACATTGGTCAAACAAAACAATGAATCAAAGATAGAATCCCAGGCCACAAAAGTGATTGTAGGAGGTTTATAAGATCTTGTGCGCTATCCATTCATTCTATTGACGATGATCATATACGATTGCAATAATTCCGAAATTTTAGATTTTGAAAGTGCTTATCTAAAATACTTTTTTTAGAAATGGTACATATGGACAAAAATAACATCATTAATAAACGAAAAGATATTGATGATCTGAGCTCTATTTGCACTTATATTTTTCACAAACAAAAGGAACTACATTCAAATAATAATCTTCTTAAATGAAAATTTCCATCTGTATATATATTTTGACATACATTTTGTTGAAAAGTCAATTGACACCGTCTAACAATTTTTCCTTCATGAAAGAAACTTCTAATGCCACTCTTTGTAACTTATTTTCAATATTTTCATGCTAGTAAGTATATTTGTTAATGATATTATTCTGATATTAATGACACATATTGTAGAGGAGAGTCTTGATAAAGGAAATATTATCATCATTATCGAAATCTCGACTGAAAAAACAAAGAATATTCATTGAATCTAACATACCTGACTGCTTCCCAAATGAAAATCATTTCCCTTGAAAATTCACAGTCAATAAATATTAATACTTGAAATGGCAACTCACCTCATATTGGTTTAATGTGGCTGAATGTAATTATCAACTACCAAGATAACTCTCTGCTTCTATTCCTTATCTGATTATTGAATTTAGGTACATTGGCATCCTTTTGGACACACCGCAATAATGACTTTTTTCTAATTCTTGGAAAATATGACAAAATATGACTCTTTTTGAGATGTTTAGGGTATTGTGTGGAGCAACAGAAATTGAAAAGTCTCCAAGGTTGTTAAGGGATAGTAGTTTCCTCGATTATCTTGGAGATATTGTTTCTCTAATTCAAGATTTTTCGTTTGTCCTGCAATTCCGTGAACTAGTTCTGATATCTGGAATCGGCTCACATAAGCGAAGTCACCATCGCTCTTCCCAATTACCAGCAGCTTTCACGCACTCGCCCATTTTCGATCATGTTTGCAAGTATTTTTCACCTGTTTTGCAGCATTTTACCGCAAAATGAGAATATGAGTTTTGTAGCACTATACTTCTATTCTCAGAATCTTTCTGAAAAATTGAAATCGGACCACCTATGACGCATCCAGGATCTACTGCAATAAAGTGCATTAAAAAATTCAGATTGCAATGATGCCAAAACTAATGATTCGACAGCGCCTGAATTTTCCACGCATGGAGTACATATCATTCACTACTATGTTATGGAAAGCTTGCACTACAACTTAAAAAGTGTCGGTTTTTCTCCGTTACTAGTAATACGATCGAGTTGTGCTAGGACTCATTTTCTTTGCATTTAGATTCTCTACAATTCGTATCGAGATTTCATCATGAGTTTCCAAGTTACAAGTCAAAAACGATAAAAAATTTAAAAAAATGCTTCCAAATGTTCAGCAATGACAGTTGGGAGTAGAAAACATAACAGAATATAACTACAGACCGTCTTTTGTATGATGGCACAGTCGGATTCCTGGTAGTATTTTTGTCACAGAATCAGTAGATCAGAAAATCTCCATTGATTGGCCTATTGTGAAATACCAGGTTTTCTAATATTTTCAGTGCAGGGTTGTTATTATCTTTCCATACAACTGGAAATAAGCAACTGTAATTCATTATCATCAACGAGGGGGAGGCAACTGGGTATACATTAATATTATTAACCTTTGATATTAACGGATTTTTTATAAGATATAACTCAGCTAGATAATCGAAAAAATATTTACTGGCACTTGAGGGGCTGAATGCATTGAGCGACTGATCAAATTCCTGATGTTAGAGATGCCTCCTGTGATGATGATATAATTGTATTTTCTCCAGTCGAAAAAAAAAAATTTCTAGATAAACAAAAGTATAAAGTTATTGAAAACTGTGTGAGGTGGTAGATATACACAGAAAATGTATATATACTCACCTTCGTTCAGAACCAGTGATACCGATAGATCGTGAATACCGGTTATACACCATTCAGATGATGATTTGAATTTGTCAGATACCCTGATGAGAAAGTGAATTTCTTAGCTCAGGATACTGCGATCACGCCGAAATACAATATAGTTTCTTGGGAATGATTGGGAACTCCTTGACACTGCTTCTTTCAGCCACGTTCCGGTAAGTCAAATAATGTGTAATCAGAAGAACTAGCAGATTTGAAGAATGGCTCAGTATTTGTTCTTACACTCCGTGTATTTTTATGATATATGCTCATACCTCTGTGTTGAATTTTATCACCAATTACACTAATTTTATTAGTTGTATTTTTGAAAACCATTTTTTTGGGAGAATTTAATTATATATAAAATGAATTCAAATATGAATAATTAAATTATTTAAAAGTGTATTGATTATTGAAATAACATAATAGTTTTTTGCGAGAATGAGAAAACGAACTAGAACGCTACTTTCATTGGCATGATAGTACATGTAAAATCAATATGTATAGGAGTCATTCCATTCTTATCTCTACATAAATATCTATAAAACCACATGCGGATACCTATACCTATTTTATGCAATGCTTGCAGATTCGTGATTCAAACTCAAAATGACCGACTATTCATTTCCTTTAGATAAATCTCAGAACTAGATACTCATCACTAAAGTTCGTTTACTTATTTCCAAGACCTGTCGATTCAACACTGTGAGCTATCTACATGTTTTAATTTCACACAAAACATTACTCGAACTATCCCAAATGATTTGGTCCTCTTCAGTTTCGAACCAGAGATTGGTTGTTCAGTAATTGTAAGATATCTAGTTCGGATTCAATATGGCGTCTGTCTTCAGCCTTCTTCTTGATTCTACTGCTATATTTCTTAAACATAAATTTTGAAAGGCTCGACTGACATTTATGTTCGCATCTCTGGCACACCGCTACGCCATAGTGGAATGAGTTGCAGTCGTAACGTATTCAGGACTGAGTTGTTTATTAGGATCTTGGATGAAGTCTGATAATTTCTACTTAGTAAACAATACTATTGTTTCCAAATCGAAAATTAAAATTCTGTATTCTGTGTGAAATTTTGTATATTTGAACAAAGCGCTATCGGCCTACGTCCATCTCCAGTGCTTATCTAAAATGTATAATATAATAATGATGCACAAATATGAAAAATTGTTCGGTACCTGTCATGAGAATGAAAAATCATCTTGATTAAGTTAAAGCTCACAAATTCTCACAAGTATTGTATGTTCCTGGTTCTCAGAATCACATTTATAATGTTTTTTTTTTTTTTTTTTTATGTTCTGGTTCCCACGAAAAGGGATATCCTGTAATGTTCAGAGAACATCGTGGGAACCGAGGGAAAGAAGGTGGGAGTTGGTGTTCTTCTTAAATTTCTGGAGGTTGTATGCCTCGGGGAACACCTCCCTAGGCAATGAGTTCCAAAGGTTCGCTGTTCGTTGGATGAACGAGTCTTTGGAAAGTGATGTTCTGCAGGTCTCCAAAGTGACCACGAAGGGGTGTGATGACTGAACTTGACGGGTTAGTCTCGAAGAGACTGCCAAAGCAGGAACGATTGTTGATATTTCAGAAGAGCATCGCCCATGAAAATATCTATAAAATAGAGACAAATCGCCAACTTTTCTACGGTGTTCCAGACAAGTGAGCGAGTTTGTAAGCGAGGCATCACCGACGAGACGAATTGCCCTTTTTTGGACAGAATCCAATAGCCTCAGGATATGTTTAGGTGCCGCGCTCCAAATATGGGAACAGTATTCCAGGACAGGTCGGATCTGTGCCTTATAGATCATAAGCAGCTGAGTGGGGGTGAAATAGCTCTTGGCACGAAACAAAAAACCAAGTTTTTGGGATGCACTTTTGGCAATGGACCTCACGTGATTTTCCCAGGAAAGGTTATTGCTGATAGTAATACCAAGCATCGATATGGATGACTTCAGTGGTATGGTTACTCCTGACAAAGTTATGTTAGGCACAGTGAGATCGGCTTTTCTAGAGAAAAGACATGCTTGTGTTTTGTTTGCATTGAATTCTACCAAGTTATTAGATCCCCACTCGAGAATTGTTGCTAAGTCCATATTTATATTATTAACATTTCTTCCTCGTTCATTTCTGGTTTCACGGGCTGATATAGGGGCCCTGGAAGAGAAAGCGGTATGGAGGGTACTATCATCGGCAAAGCTGTGTACTGGACATGAAGTTGCTTTCAACAGGTCGTTGATGTGAAGTAGAAATAGTGTTGGTGCGAGAATAGATCCTTGCGGAACACCCGCATTTATGAGTAGAGTGTCAGATGAAACTCCATCGACCACTACATGGAGACACCTGTTTGAGAGAAAACTAGCAAGCAGAGAACACAGCTGAGGGGGCAAGCCATAAGACGGAAGCTTGGCGAGGAGTCCCTGGTGCCAAACTCGATCGAACGCCTTGGAGATATCTAATGCCACAGCTAAAGTTTCTCCATACTTTTCAATAGATAGCTGCCATATATGTGAGACGTAAGCGAGCAGGTCACCAGTTGATCTCTGATGGCGGAAGCCATATTGCCTATCGTTGACAATTCCTGAGTCTTCCAGATATTTCATGAGCTCGATGTTGATGGCTTTTTCCATGACCATTGAAATAATAGATAGCAGTGCGATAGGTCTGTAGTTGCTAGGTAGGGCCTTTTGCCTTTTTTAGGGACTGGCTGTACTCTTGCAATTTTCCAATTGGACGGAAATACCCCCAAATTGTAAGAGTGGTTGAACAACTTGCAAAGAACAGGTGTTAGTTCGGGGGCACATTTCTTGGGAACAATCGGCGGGATTCCGTCAGATCCACAGGCTTTGTTGGTGTTGAGACCCAGCAAAATCTTTCTGATAGTACGTTGGCGAAAGGTGATCTCGGGCATGTGACTGTCAATAGGTGTAATGTTCGGGGGTTGTTTTCCCGATGAATCCAGAGTGGAATTTCCAGCAAATAGGTGCGCAAAGATATTGGCTTTTTCCTGGGCAGTCGTTGCTAGTGTTCCATCTTCTTTGGTTAGAGGAGGAAATGAGCTGGAAGTGAAGTTTCTTCCCACAGCTTTGGCGAAAGACCAAAATGAACGGGATCCGTTAGGACATTCAGCAAGTTTTGATCTTATTATGGCATTGTGGGCATCTTTTGAGCATTCTATTGTCTCTTTGCATATGCCTCTAGCCTCGACATATGCTGCTCTGGTCTCAGGGCCCGGATTTTTTAGCCATCGATGGTATGCTGCCTGTTTGGAAGCCACAGCTCTAGAGCAGTTTCTGTTGAACCAGGTCTTATCGGATGATGTTCTTCTTTCGGTATTCGGTATGTAGGTTTGCATTCCCAACATGATGATTTCAGAAATTGTCTCAGCACATCGTGTTGGATCTACTGAAGAGAAACAAACTCTCTTCCATGGAAACGCTGAGAAAAACATACGAAGACCTTCCCAGTCGGCCGAATTGTAATGCCACATGAGACGGGGTGGTATTGTGCAGCTCGATGGTAAATGGAAAGAGCATGTTGTGGGATGAGGGTGTGATCAGAGTTTCCAAGTGGGGCACAAACTTCTATTCTATACGGGTCAGGATTGGTGGTGAGGAAAAGATCTAGTGTATTGGCAGACTGGTTGTTGACATCAGGGATGCGGGTTGGTAGCTCGACCAGTTGTTCTAGACCATGAGTGATGGCGAAGGCCTCGGCTTGACGACCCGCATCATCTGTTTTGTTAGAGAATTTGAGCCAGGCAGCGTTATGTACATTAAAGTCTCCCATGATTATGGTTTCAGCTGTTGGATGGTTCTCCTGAATGTAGTCCAGTTTGAGTGATAAAAACTCAAAGAGGTCGTTATATGAAGGTTCATTCGGTGATAGGTAAAGGCAGCAGAGGAACTTAGTCAGTTTGGTATCAGATAGCTTGAACCACATCACATCAAAGTCTTTCGGTTCCAAACTCTCTTCACGCTGGCATGAAAGGTTAGCCTTAGCGTAAAGGCAGACTCCACCTTTGAACCTGAATCGAGAATGGAGTTCGTAACCAGGACAGAGCATATGGACCTTGTTGGTTGACGAGTTTACTTGTGTTTCTGTTAGAGCCAGAATATCCGGTTTTTTCGTCTGTAGGTGATGGTGGACGTCATTGATGTTCTTGTTGAGTCCGCGGATGTTGCAAAAATTAATCTTTAATGTTGAGTCCCCTCGAGTACCTCTCGCCCGGAAATCGAATGGAGAGGTATTTTGCTTCCGGAGTGTTTTACTCTAGGAGACTTCATCATTATTACTATTAGGATGCACCTGAAAGTAAAGGAGGAATTGGGGAAAAGGAAAGAGGGAGACCGGAAAGTATCGACCGAACACTGAAACATGGAATGATCCATTTCACAGCACACAAAGTCGATATGGTGGTATTTCACCGGGCGATGAGACCATCTTCCACCTACGGTTATCCTTTTAGTCGCCTCTTACGACAGGCAGGATTTACCATGGGGCTATTCTATGTTCAAAACAATAAAAAATTTCTAACTCCGGTCTATATCAACATTGTTTAAACTTTTGAAAATTGTTTTGGCCAACGACCAGACAGCCGTAGTCAGTGTTGCCAACAGCTCTTGGCAAAA
Organism: Gonioctena quinquepunctata; assembly: GCA_018342105.1. Lineage (NCBI taxonomy): Eukaryota > Metazoa > Arthropoda > Insecta > Coleoptera > Chrysomelidae > Gonioctena > Gonioctena quinquepunctata. The sequence goes on along the minus strand of JAFIRS010004016.1, from coordinate 13,510 downwards.
TTAGTAGCTGAAAATGATTCCAATCCCTGCAATTCCTGGCAACTTTCTATCAAAACTATCTAAAATCCCTATAAATCGAATAGAGCCACACTACCAAATTTTATTTCAACATATTTTATGTCATCTAATAGGATAATGAAAAATGCATAGTTTTTTATTTACGTTATGTTTTTAAATTTAGGTGACAAAAATAATTGAATCAAGTATAAACTTAAAAGTTTAAAACGAAAGAACTAATAAAATAAATAATATCATCCATATACAATAAAAAACTCAAATTAACATATTAAAAATACGTACCAGGTACAACATATTGGAGTAAAAAAATCAGTACTCCTTGTACTAAACCTATCTACGTTCTTGTCCATATTGAGCTATCAAGCATCTTATCTGATGGTGTAAATTTTAATATACCTCCTTGATGCTGAATGAAATCTCTTGTTGCTAATATTGCAACAACAGTACCTATCAGATTTTAACCTATTTCTCAAACCTGTTTTAACATTATTAATTTCACCGAACAGTCTTTCGACACCAGCGTTTGAGAATGGCAATATTAGCAACGAACTAATTACCACTAAAAAAAAAACAGAATAGCCAGAATTTTTCAAATTGAAAACTTTTGCCCAATAGTTTTATCTGGTAAATCACAATAATACTCTAAATGAATGACTTCTGAACTAGAAAGACTTCTCGAAAATTATAATTGTTGTTGAATTGTTGAAAATCATTGAGGAACATTCATTAATGATTTTTGCTCATATGTTTGCGCATATTTTGGTTACAGAACATTAATAGTTTATTTTGTACCCTAATGTGAAATCTTCAAGTACCTTGGGGTCAAAATTTGGGTCCTCTCTCAGCTCTTGTGAAGATTCGTGAGCAGGAATAGCTAGATATATTTTTCCATTTGGTGAAAAATAGAAAGAAAATTTTAATTTGTCTGAAACTTCTTTGGGATAATATCAATTGATACATTTTTCGACATCCTGGCAAATTCCTGCTATCGTACCACCACTGGCAAGGCTTTTTAACCGACGAAACCAAAAAGGAGGAGGTTCTCTAGGCGACGCGTATTCTTTTTTTATGTTTGATCACGCATATATTTTTACTGAGACGTCCGATTCCGATAATCATTTTTTCAGCGGATAGGGTGTACTTCGAAGTTGGTCTCATTTGAATTTAAAAGATGAAATCCACCCCAAAGGGTAGCAAAATGAAGGATATTGATCATCCACCCTCTGAGTTCTGGTCCGTTAACCGATTCTATCAGGCATAACTTTGTACTGGGTTCTTCGATTTTTTTTATTAGATAGGGTATACCTCATAGTTGAGTCGGCGCCAAACGAACAATCAACGAAGATCAATAAATTACTTCAAAAAATGTTTTACAATGTCACCGCGCAACTCGATGCCATCATTTTACGCCTTATCTAATTCATTTGGTTGTTTGTTTGTTTGGCGCCGACTCAAAATTAGTTACTTACATTAGTTTAGGACTAAGAAGGTTTATTTTATTTTTCACTCTTCAGTTCTGTATTCCATCGGTTTAATTTTTTGGTCAAAAGTTTTTATTATTCCTGGCAAATGCCGGGAATTACTGGCAAATTGGCAACCTTGGCCGTGGTAAGACAGCGTGCTGTCAAGTGTTACGTTGTGTGCGATGTTGCCAGATTTACAAGTTTATGATTATGGGTAATGACATCATTTAAAATTTGAAAATTATAATATGGAAAAAATATAGAAGCAGTGTGGCTTGTATGGTTGAGAGAAATGTCGAGAGGAACTAGATAGTGAATTCCAAGTTTTGATGCGAATCAGGCGCAATAGCAGAATCACAAAGAGGTTTGGAAGGCATAATTATCTGACAAGGTTGATGTTGACAGATGCAAAGCTGGTGTTGGTGGCGCGGAAGTAGAAAAACTGCTGGAGAAGAATTAATTAAATTTATTAATAATAATGAACTGGTGAAAGGACTAAAGTAATATAAGGTTGGCTTGACAAAGTCGATATTTTCGATAATAAACTGGTGAAAAGTCTTTCAAACTCCTTATTCCATATAATGTTGGCTTGAAGAGGTTCTTCTTGAGAAGATGAAAATAGTGAGAGAAAAAAAGCCTTTCTAAAGGAACCCTTGATCCATACGAGGCATTTCAATGTGAACCTCAAGTAAGAAGAAAAGGAGTGTTTTGGAAAAGGTGGAAAGACTTTCAAACTTCTTATTCCATGAGAGCCTGAAGTTAAAAGAAGAAAAAGATAAAGTAAGGAGGTAGTGGAAGGAAATACTCAGAGCCCTCATCCCATATAAGGGGTAATGAGGAATTATACAGAAGAAGAAAGGAGTAACAACCATGGATGTGGAAATCTCTAGATCCATTCGAGGAGAAAGCCAATACCAGTCGCCTCTTACGACTAACGGATGTGGTTGAGGTGCTTTTCTTTGCCCGGACACCTCACAGGTGGACTGACTTAATCTGTGATGTCATGGTACAAAATTCACTGTTAAGACAAAATCTGTTATTCAAGCATTCTCTATTTATTTTTAAATCTTGATAGAAGTCCAATTTTGTGTTATTCCTAGAGTTCAAATTCTGTAAAATTGTACTATTGTTTTCTGGATTAAAGGAGTGATTATTATATTTCAGTGAAAACCAAAAGTTGAATCATTGGGCCTATTGGTGTGTTCTTTGATTCTAGTTTGGAGAGGTCTGAAAGTTTTTCCGACTCAAGTGGCTTGGCAATCGTTACAGGAAAATCTGTAAATACCACTTTTGTTTGAGGTATTGATTTTATCTTTGGAGTTTATAAAATTTTGGCCTGGTGAATTGGTGTTTCTGTATGAAATATTCAAATTGGAAATTCGTTGTGTGAATACTCTTGCTATTTTGGTTGATATGTTGTTGTTAATAAAAGGAATGGGAATATATTTTTTTCCCTTGGTATATTGGGGTAGATTTGTTCTTGAATCTGTTCGAGTCTTCAATCATTGTATCCATTATTGTGAGCTATTTGTTTTATTATGTTGAGTTCTTTTTTGTAATTCTGTTTGGAAAGTGGAAAATTGAGTGAACGGTAAATGTTACAGTTGAAAGCAGCACAAGGGTGGTTAGAGAAATATGGAATAACTATTGTTTTCATTTTAGACCAATTTCAACCTCTCTTTTCTTGATGTGGTGTTTCCATCTAGATTCATACCAAGGTATTTGACACCTGTTTTCATTTGGCAAAGTTGTCCCATTCATACTTAGGATTCAGGATCGGTAAGTTTGCTGTTGCTAATACCTGCGAAGGATATAATATTGGCCCTTGTGGGGCTCCTGCATTGAAGTCTTGAAGTTCTGAATTTTCATCTACCAGCTCAATTCAAAAACTCCCATCTGATACATATGAGGTCGAAATCTCCAAATATTCTTTGGGGTCTATTTTGTTTTGTTTAGCACTGTGCATATTTCTTTTTCCTTCAAAACGGGTTTCTATGATGTCGGTTATACGATTTACTCAGTTGGTTAGGAATCTTAAAAAACAAGAAATACTGAAAAATTGTTTCAAATTGGAGGAAACCGACATCTCAGTAAGTCACGACCTCACGGAAACAGAAATAGAAGAAAGTATTGTATAAGCAATATAGAAAAGCGAAGGGAAAACAATTTGAGGCAATACTACTGAAAAACAAGATCATCATCAACGTTGGGTCGTACAGGTATAAAGGAACAAAACTCAAAATCAACGCAGGATGCTATTACCATCATCATAAAAAATCATGTTATGGAGGTATTCGTAGATCTGGAAGAAGCCTTCGATACGGTAAGCCATAGCCTTTTGCTTAATAAACTAGAAGGCCAAGGTATACGAGGTGTAACTTTGGTTCTATTTTCCAGTCACTCGAGGGACAGAAGTCATGTAGTAAAAATTAACGATAGTCATGAAGAGTCAGTCACCTATGGAGCCCCACGAGGTAACGTCCTTGGACCTGTCCTATTCATAATATACTTAAATGACCTCCTTGAGTTGAATTCTGAAGGCGTAATATTATCCTTCGCAGATGACACTGATATGATCTATGCGGGCAATTTTTGAGTAGTTCGAAGAAAATAAACTGACAATCAGCGATATAAAAAAAATAATACCTTTCACCTCTTACATACCTTTCCTGCCCAATTATAATTCTATAAATGTTAAAAACCACACCCTTGTACTTGTTCATTTAGTCAAGTACCTAGGCATCCACATTTACTCCTCCTTAAGGTAGGATGAACAGGCCCGCAATATTGTGAATGAACTAAGAGGTATGATTTATAAATTCAAACAACTAGTTGAATTCCTATCACTTCATCATCTGAAAACTATCTACTACGCATTCGTGGAATCCATTTTACAATATGATATTATAGGCTGGGGTGAAATTAGGTAAAATAATTTGGAACCAATGAAAATCGTCCAAAAATGATTCTGAAAATAATATTTAAAAAACCCGCAAATACCCCTCAGATCGGATATTTATAGATGATTATGTGATAGACATCAGATAGCTCTTCTGTTAAAGAGGACCTGTATTTGTACAGACAAATTTCAAATAATCTACCACATACCTATGGCACCAGACAAAACAACGCATCTGCTATTTATAACCCCGCTACCCAGAAATCGCTTGACCAAAGGATTCCGCTTCATAGGATCAAAATCATGCAATAAATTACCAAACGACCTAAAACAAATTTACTCGGCTCGCCATTTCAAAATTAAACTTAAAAAAATGTAAACTCTCTAATGATAGAAAATACTTCTCATATGTTATTGATCCAATCTAGGCAATATGTATAAACTGATAAATCTCTATTTTTCTTTTATTTTCATTTTTAATGTACATTCTCCAGAACATTTCCAAGTATATTCTTCTCTAAAAAATAGCTATATAAACTAGTTGTTAGTATTGATTACTACTTCGTCATTCAGTCTCTACTTGAAAATAGGCCACATCACCAATAGCAAACCTCATTAGACTGAAAATAACTGAAGACAAGTTCTTGAATGAACTTAGTCAGGTACACACTCCTGTTTATTTACTGTTGCATTGTCCTTCATAAACTACCCTATACCGATTATTACATAAACACCATTTATCACTAATTTATTACTAATACTGATGTTATACTAATACTAATGTACTGTTATACTTTCTGTAAATGAATATTCATTCATTTATTGTGGAATGTTTTCTTCTGTCGAATATATCTATGGGAGATCTGGGAAAAATAACGTATTCATCATTATTGGTGGTGTTTTACTCTTAACTTCCTGGGATTTTGCAGCGGTGTTATCACCACAGCCCAATCATAAATTCAAGTCCGATCAGGATGTTTATCATTTAACTTTTGCAGGTTTTTCTACGAAAACAGATTTGTGTCAATTATTATTTAACTCTATTACTACTTACCAGGAAAAAATGCAACCATTTTAAATAAATTCTGACAGCAAATCAGAGTGTCTATTATTGTTCCGGGACAAAAAATTCATTCTTTGAACGTTTAGTGATTCGAAACAGGACCGTAGTGACACGAATTATATCAGCAAATTTTGTGCAATCATTATTTTTCGACTATTATATAGGTAATTTTCGGTGAAATCTGATCTTTATTCCATTGAAAAAGTTGCCTAATTTTTGAGATCATTCTATATATTAGAGAAGTAGAAAATGGAATGCGGTGATATGAAGTTCTAGCAAAAGAATACATTCATCAAGTGAAATGAAAACTTTATTTTTGGAATCATAATATATCAACCAAAATTATGGATCATCAGGTAGACATATTTCTCTTCGTATAATTCCATGACTGTATTTCTCCAGAACCAAACATGTAAATATGATAGTTGCGATAAAATATAAAACCGCAGCAATGTAAAATATGATTCTCCATTGCATGGGGTCTTCCTGAAGCAAAAAATAATATGATTAGGTAGTTAAGTTACACGTTTCAAATAACAGTACAAGAAACAGATAAATAAATACTTTATTTGGCAAAAAAGTATAAAACAGAAAAATAATTATACAGTAAAGAGTTAGATCTATAAAGTGATATTATTTAATTTGAAAGTAAACATTTCTCGATCGTTTCTTAAAAATCTGAACATTTGGTGTGGTTTTTACAATAGAGGGTAAATTATTATAATAAGTTTTTACTCTTTCAACAAATATATATTTTTGAAGTGTGTCAGTATGACGTCTCTCCACAAAATAGTTTGCATTACTTCTGAGATTGTAACTGAGATAAGTATGTAACAAGTTGTTAATTTATTATTTTGTTGAATAATACTATACCAGCCTCATCAATCAACTGTTCGATTGATCCAGATACAGTGTCGTACGAAATATTTCAGTGGTGAATTGTAATTGATTAATATAATGGGCTTGTTATCAATGAAATATTTTCTCGGTTTTTTTCACGTTATATTGTAAAACTCAATAATCAAAATAACTGGTAAAATTTTTAGCTCTTGAACTTGCCCCACTATAATAAACGTTGAAAATGGAGCTCCGTTAAAAAGCGGCAGAACCGACTGTGACGTCACCTTGTATATTGTGGTCTGATATTGGGCAGTACACCGTTGCGTTTCACATAAGAAAGTTCCTTCCAGCTGCCATATCTTTAAATTTTAAAAGTGTTAGTGGTTTTTGCTAGTTAAGATGTATTCAGTAGATACTGGATTTATTGAAGCAGATTCTGCAAATTAACCTGAATCTTTATGGTGATGGACTATTTTAATAAAAACAAAGACTTCATATGTGTGGAAATGCGAGGACTAAAATTGCAAAGGTAAGTAAAATAAATTCAATATTTTGACTTACGCTTTTTACGGTCACGCAATACCAGAGTCGAATGAAACATTCTTAGCACTTTTTTTAATTAAAATGCACTGAAAATACAGTGAAAAAACATGGCACTGAGTGATCTTATGGAAAATACTCTCACTTAAATTGACTAATACTTTGGTGCTTATGTTGTTCTAATCAACCACCTGAACCAAATTATCTGTACTCAAAAAAATCTGTCGAGTAGTTTTCGAGATACAGGGCTACCTGGCGTTGAAATTGAAAAATGATTATTTTTAATTCAGTTAACTATTACCCAAATATTTGTTCATTACCCTCTGGGCTTATTTTTATACAGGGTAAATAAAAAATAAAATAGAGTAATTACAATTTTTTGTTGTGTTCGTATACTCACAAGAGTGAAAATATTTAAAAGTACCTACATTATTTTACATGATTTACAAAAATAAAGAACATATAAATATATAAATTTTTTATAAAGGCAAAATTCATGCTAGGTATTATTTTAAGTTGTGGGATAATCTTCTATTAAATCATAAACAGAGTTGAGCCAGTAAGTATTTCAGGAGTATGTTGGAAATTAATATAAAAAATTCAAAAGAACGACTTTTTATATATAAGGGCGTAACATTAAAAAATGCATTTTCTAACAAAAAATATAATCATAGTCTAAAATATGTGGGAAAAATATATGTGTAAAACCTGTAGTTAACAAGTAATTATTTTGTTTCAGATCTGGTAGACAGAGTTATGGTGATAACGACATTGGTTACGTTCAGTTGAAACAACAAGGAGCACTTTGTGAACTAAAAGCGAAAATCACGCCAGAACATAAAATAAAATCTAGAAATTACAGTGTATCCTGCTCAATTAATACCAAAGAAAAGGTGGTGGTGAATGCAAAATGCCATGATTGTCCAGCTTCGGAGGGAGGATGTAAGCACGAAGTGGCATTTTTGATGTGGTTACATAGACGCAGCGAGGAGCCTTCTCCCACAGAAACAACTTGTTATTGGAAGAAATCAAAATTATCATCAGCACCGAGTACCAAAAAATTTATTTCAACCTCTGATTTCGGTAAAAAAATTCAAGCTTGTTATGATGACTCACTCTTACAAGAATATGTAGGCGAAGCTAAAAGGCAAAAAATAGAAAACAGTTTAATGCGTTACTACAATACAGAAAAATATAATAATCTGTCTATTCACAGCCTTGCTATTAATTTCAAAAATTCCAGACAAGAGAAGAATGCAAATAATTTTGTTGAATTTTGTAAAACCAAAATGAGCGGCAATTTAATTTTAGAAGTAGAACAAGATACTCGAGGACAAAGTGAGAGTAACATTTGGCAGGAAATGAGGTATGGACGTATTACCGCATCAAAAGCTTTTGATGTAACAAGATGTAAAGTTTTAGACGGTTGTTTAGTAGAAGGCATCTTAGGAGCAAAATTGTTTCAGACAAAAGCAATGAAACGAGGATTAAAGCTAGAAACTGCTATCCTAAAATCGCTAGAAATGAAAACTGGACAAAAATTTTTCAAAGCAGGAATCTTTCTTTCGCAACAAAATTCACTAGTTGGTGCTTCCCCTGACGCCATTAACGAAGAATTTATTGTTGAGATTAAGAGCCCAACAACAGAAAAATCATGTTTAAATTATATTTCAGATGGTAACATAAAGGAAAAATGTGTATATCAACTTCAACTTCAAATGTATCTCAGTAAAAGAAAACGTGGAATTTTTGTTATGTCACATCCGCATTTTGAATCTTCAAAAGAGATTACAATAAAATATTGCAGATATGATGAAGAACTTGTTGAGTTTATTATGCAAAAACTACAAAAGTTTTGGTACGAAAACATATTTAATAAAATAATGTAAAATATATTTTTGGTTTTATTAAATTAGATAAGCTTGTATGTTGATTATTCCACAGACTATTTGCACTATTAGGTCCAAGTATTTCACCAAATTTAAGTTAATCGTGGCATGTGGTTGAAGAATGGCAAACTCCCTTTAGATATTACTCGTTCTATGTGAATTCTCAAGCTTGCAATTCGTTTTGCTTCCTTAACTTCTTCCTTAGAACTTTTTTGTCCAAATAAAACAGATGGTGGCCTAATAGTTTTTTTTAGCAGTTGCAAGTTGATCTTCAAGATGCTTAAAGCCTCTATCTGCCATTACCTCAGCGCCTGGTTCTAATAAATTTAAAGATGTCGATTCTTCAACAATCATCTTGTCTGTAGTTCTACCACCAACACCAAAAGAAATATAAGATATCAAACCATCTGGTGAACATGCAATTAAATATTTCATTGTATTGCAACCTTTATATTCCGACCATGTGAGACTCTGTAATATTGGATCACTTGGTTTTTGAATCGAAATTTCAAAACAATCTATAATACATTGTACATTTTTATATCTGCTTCTGAAGGGAATAGGAACTCTTTTCTTAACTTCAGATAGGGGCATCCATCGCACAAATGGGTAGAGGTAACCAGCTAATAACGGTATAGTTTTTTTATAATGCTACATACTCTGGAAAGTGGTACACTAAAATCGTCTGCTAATATCCTAAAAGGTAAATTCAGTTTGATCTTTTTTAATGTTAAAAAAATATCAAGCTTGTCCAGCTCACATTTTTTAGTTAACAAGTTTACAACAAATATGACTGACTCGGAACTCCCAAATAAAGCTTTGGATGTTTTTCTATCAAATAAAATGTTCTCCGTTGTATTTCTTTCGACCTATTAGTATCTAGATAAAATGAGTTATTCGGATCTGACAAACTTAGTTCTGACGAAGTAAATGTAAAAGTAGAACCGCTACTGGATATTGAAATATCTTCGTTAATTGATTTTTTGACTTTTTCCATTCGCGATTTCTTTGGAACCATCTCATTGCTAGTGGATTTTTTCCTTTTTGTTATTTTTGGTGTAGAAAAACCTTCGCCTCCACATTGAATTGCCTTAGAACAAACATAAGCCTTAATATGAGCCTGAACCCCTATTTCCTTAGATATAGGTTCCATTCGTCTGATATCCATTTCATTTTCTTCCTCTTCTTGATTCTCTTCGGAAGTTTTATTTTTTGAGCTCAACAATTAGGTCTCAATGACAGATTGCTGTGCTTTAGTTTGTAAAAACTGTGACCGCGGCTTTGAACTATGCGTCGTAATTCTATTTTTTTGACAGTCAAAAAATCTCGGTACCACTCTAGGTTTCAGTCTAACTTTTCCACTGTTCATTGTTTTAATGTACATATAATTTTCTATATCTTCCTCTACCTAAAACAAGTTATTTGTGTTAAACTCTCCAGAGCTTATAAGTTATCACTAATTTCAAAACTATACAAATTTTGTTATTAAATATATTCAAACTGTGAGATAAAATCGAAAAACTTACTTTAAAATGATCTTCACAGCAATACACATGCGATTTGTTAGATACAAAAACTTCACGACGCATTGCTTTCTGCCAAACATTTCTTATTTTAATATCAGAGGGCACATTAATAAACCATTTTTCTGGGGCATTCTTGGATGTGTTAGGACAGTCGGGAACCAAACAGTATTTATTTACCACTTTATTCTCACTCATTATGCAATAAAATAACGAAACAGTCCAGCGATTTGCTTCTTACACACAGAGACAACACGGTAGGTACTTACGAAATATACAGTCGACTCTCGACTCGCGGCGCGGCGTTGCAAACGTTAGGTATCGCATATGCAGTGTGACGTCACAGGTAACCACGCCCCGTTTTCATTCGCTCCAATTTCTTTAATTAATTTGAGGGTTCGCGGAAAAATCTAAAATTTTGGGAATCCGTTCAAAATGAGTTATAGTTTCGATTATTAAATTAATATTTTTTTTTCGAACAAGCCCATTCTCAGTGTTGTGTTCTAATTGTGAAGTGTAAATAAACGGACAATAGTTAGTCGAGTATTTTTAAATAGCACGAACCCCAGTTTTATATGGCAGTGTAAAGATTGCTTAATCTGCAATAATTTAAATCACCTCAAAATAAAAAATAAAACAAAATTGCGTTTTCTAAGTTATAACGAAAATTTGAATAATTAGCAGAAACTTATAAAACGTACGTAGAATGTTGTTCAAATAGGCACCCAAATGCCGGGTATGCAGAATTTGTTCAAAGTTTGGTATAAGCATGGTTCTGCAAGGCCTTAATTTTTGATATACAAGTTGTTGAAAATTTATTTTTATTTTGGTTTTTCATAAATAATTTTTAAAATGATGTCGATATTTGGACTACAATTGGTATTTGGGGATTTTTCAATACGAGAAATTCAAATATGATCTTAGTTTGGCACTTAATTGTAGGGGGCGCCACCTACAGGTCTTTGTCTCTTTTGGGGAAACACAACTTTGTCGTGCATGTATGTATCACATTTTCTAGAAGATTGGTTGGACGCAATCAATTCAACAGTTCCTCAAATATAATCACGAAATCGCACCCAAGCTCACGGGTTAGCATTACATGAATAAAACATAATTTCGATAAAATGGAAAATATGATCAACAATTGTGAAACAGAAAAAGCAATGAAATCTAGCTGAAATAAAGAAAGAAACTAATGAATTGACATTGCACACAAACACGAATACCCAAACTCTCCAGCCAAAACACCATATTGCCATCTCAGATAAAAATATGAATTAGTATTGATTCTTCGGAATTACTTTTTTAGGATCTTGAAGCTGATTTGAATATTCAATATTTAATAAGTCACCGTCTTAATCAAGACCCTTTAGAAAGTTGTTTTTTACCAGATTATGGCAACGCCAAAAAAGAGGATTATGTTTTTAGCAGTTTATGTATATTTGTATTTACGTATGTTCCATCGTAGCGCCTAAACTACTCATCCAAAGAGTTTTTTTCCTGAGAATAGTGTGGCAAATTTGTCACGAGAGGCAGCACTTGTGAACATCAAACCTTCTTCATTTGAGATAGTGTTATTTAAGTGATACAGTTGAATCATTTAAAATAATGCTCATGCTCCTTGAAAATAGCTGTTTGACTTTTCTCATGTGTATTTGCCTCCTGAACACGAATTATCAATATATTTGACATATTTTTCACAACACATTTTTCGACAAGCAAACCACCGTTTTAATGTTAGGTAATGTTTGTCCCTACCGGACTACTAGCGTTGCTAGTGGGGAATTTTCCGTACTTGAGGAAAAAGGCTCATTGAATGAGGTGTCAATCGATTCGTGACAGGCTTATACGAACAAGATCAATATGACAGATAGTACATCCAAAAAAGTATGGGTCTTGTATTTTTTTTGCTATCGTATGAAGTTGGATGTCAAATGAAAGAAGAGAACATTCTGAGTTCATAAATAAAAGTATAGGACAATATTAAATATAAAATATACCTATTCTCGGTATCATTTCTAGAATCTTATGTGATTTGACCATCACTTGGTTCGAGTACATAACAGTAAATTATTTTTTTTTATTCAGTCAGTGATCTTTCAATAGGTATGTAAGTAAATACACACTATCAACATTTCATAAACAAAATCAATAAATGATCAACTAAACAACCATTATTCGACATACATACATTTTTCCGGCGACCTCCTATTAACGAGTCCGTTTCACACGAAATCGATCGTTGAGGACCCGTATTAAGGTTCAATTCATCTATTAATGCATAATTGTGATATATGCAGCCAAACATACACCAAAATCGACCATTAATAACCTATTAATGGTCGATTTGTCTATTGATGCATCATTGTGCATAGGCAACTAAACATACACGAATTCAAAAATTATTCAAATGTCATATCATATACCTTTGCGCTGTCAAATTCATGTATTCTAAAATCCAAATATTGTATTTTTCCTCCTATTTGTAGTGAATGGATATTGAAAATTTCACGTTGACCCCAGGAACGAGGTTGACTAAAAAAATTTGTAATCAACTCGTATATTAAAATGGCGATTAAAGATCTCGAACATTAACGCGCCCGCTTCGCTCTCGCGTTAAAATATCCCGTTCATTAATCGCCACCATTATTACACTAGTTGATTGAATAACTATTTATTGTTTCTCGCTTGGTATTTGTATTCATAAATACTCGATTACAGCAGGACAGGTTATGATTTTGACAATCTATGTATGTTTGTATTTATTTCAATCAATGATTCAAAATGTACAATAGTAGTACAATAGTAGTACGAGATTTGCAATACCAAATGAAGTTTAAAAAATGTAACCTGACTACGGAAAAAATAACTATAATAAAAGGAATTGGTGTGAAGTTATCCACAGATTTCTAGCCACACATGCTGACGTAGTGGAAAATTAAAATCTGTGGCTGGGTTACATATTTTTCAGCACCCGGACTAAAAATCTGTGGCCGGAAATATTCAACATATATATGTGATCTGGAATTCAACAGCTTTCGATATCATCATGATATCAGTCGATATCGAACATGGAATCATGTCAATTTATATTATGAAAGGGACCTCTTAAGATGACGTCACTTTTCTACGGAAATGTTTCTGTCACTAACAGACTTTTTGATCAAATGATTTTTTCAATGGGGATTGCGTCAGTTCTTCACACCCTTTGTTAAATCAGTACTACAAGAGGTGCGTTCATGAAAATTATAAGAATTATATGATTTCAGTTTTCT
>JAFIRS010004015.1:0-104155 GCA_018342105.1 Gonioctena quinquepunctata | reverse complement strand
TAATGATTGATACAATTTAAAATGGGATAAGCAAATTGATTTCATTATAAAAAAAATCCAATTTCTGATCTATAAATTGAAATACCTAAAAGATCTAATGGATTCAACATCGATGAAAACTCTATACCAAGCCCTTGTCGAACCACACCTAGTCTACGGAATACTAGTTTGGGAGGGTCGGCAAGAGCTACATCAATAAACTTATAACTGTTCAAAAACGATTACTGAAAATTATTTTTAACAAAGACTTCAAGTATCCCTCAGATCAATTATTTAATGAAACTGGCTTACTGGATCCACGGCAATTATTTTTTCTACGCGGTAACATCAGACAACACCAGTTCAAATCTGATCTAAAAAACCCTGACCACCAGTATAATACCAGAAGCAAACGAACTACCTACCTCATTCCTTTTATGCGCAAAACGAAAGGCCAAAGAAGTTTTTCTTTTCTGGGACCAAAAATGTTTCAATATCTTCCTGTAGAAATACAGACAATTTCCAGTGCAAATATTTTCAAAAATAAGCTTAAACATTTTTTATTTTCATTACCAAGAGCGACAATCCATCAACTTTTAGAATAGCTTTTGAAATAGTTCACAAAGCGCTTGAGGCGAAATCGATGACTTCTTTTATTTTTATAGTTACTTTCCCCAAAATTCCAAAAATTGATACTTCTTAATGTTTCTTTTCTCTTTTATTAATTAGTGCTAATTATTTTAATTATTTTAATATATTTTTGTGATACCTACTTTTTTATGTTTTTTTTAATGACACTTTTAATGTTTTTTGTAATGAAACTTTTTAATATTATTATATTCTACACTATGTTACTATTTTTCCCACTGTAGATATTACCACACACAGGCTCTGCCTTTAGTGGATCTCTCTAGGTTTATTTTACTACATATACATAGTACTAGTTTTTTGTAAATCTTTCTGTACATGTGAAATAAATTTATTATTATTATTACTACACCTTACCAATATTGGTATATAATTCAATTTTTGATGTATTGATGTATTTTTGCATAGTTCCATCACAAACGACATGGATTTTCCCAATAATAATAAAAATATCTATAAAATATCCTGATTTTCTCGATTTTAATAATATTATTCCCATATTACTATATAGATTCGTGTTATAATTTTACCTTTCGCAGCAGCACAATCCAAACAGGAATTGTTTGAAGGTTGTAGACGATGTGGTAACTTGATTACTATCGTTTCGGACGTCCATCGTCTTAATGTATTTAAAAGGTTTTCACGACGTTTCGAATGCTTGTATCTGCAATCGTCTTCAGGTGAATACTGACAAGTTTAGGTGCTACTTACCAATTTATATTACTGTTTCTTGGGATATCCATCCTAGAAGAAGTATTGAAACAACTCCGGAGAACGAAGACATCTGGAGAGCAACAACAAAGCACAGTGATCTGCCTTCCGTACATCAGAGGTGTCTCCGAGAAGATCAGACGGATCGGAAACAAGTTCAACATCAAGAGCTGCTTCCAATCCGGTAGTACTTTACGGAGTTTCCTGACCAAGACCAAACCTGACAACAAAAATGAAATCAGTAAGAATTGCATTTATGAAGTTCCATGTGAATGCGGAGATTCCTACATTGGAGAGACAAAGAGACCGTTATCGGTAAGATTGGATGAGCACAAGAAATGGACTCAACGTGGAGAAACATCAAAATCGGGAATCGCTGACCACGCCTGGACTGAGCACCATCGAGTTCTATGGGACGACGCAAGTGTTCTACATAGAGAGGAGCATTGGTTCAAACGAAAGTTCAAAGAGGCCGCCTACATCGAAGCCAATAACGCCTTTAGTCAACCAAGCGTTGAGATCAAGAACGTATGGAAACCCCTGATTGCTCTTTCTGGCGGGCTGCAGAGGCGCGAAACTTCACGCACCACCACACCGCGCGAAAATTCACGCACCGCTGCACATGGCGGAATTGCACGCATCATTGCGCCGACAGTAATATAAATTGGTAAGTAGCACCTAAACTTGTCAGTATTCACCTGAAGACGATTGCAGATACAAGCATTCGAAACGTCGTGAAAACCTTTTGAATACATTAAGACGATGGACGTCCGAAACGATAGTAATCAAACAGGAATTGTTTTGAAGTCATTTTTAACGAAAAATTGATGGCGAAAATAGTTTTTTTCAACGGTATTATTGTTTTTAGTGATCAATCTCTGTAATAAAAGTGTTTGTTAGTGATTTTCCACATCATGTCCCAATCTAATTCGTGTCTAGCCTTTTGTTACTGTGTACGCCACTGTGGTGGACAATCGCGAGAGCTCATATCGCATGCAAATATGCAATACGCTGTTTGGGTGTACGGCGCTAACTGTAATTTATTGTATTTGTATATAGAATGATTTTTTTCGAGAATAAATGAATAGCGCCCATAAAGAAGGCGGTAGCATTTTAATATTATTCCGAGAATTCGAAACAATTATTCAAATATCATTGCCAATTCTTTGGAAAGAGAGCTTTATTGCTCTGGTTGTTAGCGAGGATAATTTATCAAATCTATTCGATATTTATTCAAATTCGATTGGTCAAACGCGCTGACCTCGCTTTTCAAGGGCACCGCATAGCTCTGTCGCCAGAGAAATCTTATTACGGAAAATAGCTGGAAATAGGCAATGCCAGGGTTAACAATTAGTAATAGTCGAGAAATCAGTTCTTGCATACAAACTGAACCAACGCACAGTGGTCCCCATGACGAAAAAAACGGAACTAATTATTTATTTTGTTAATCGCCGAAAAATCAGAAAAAAAAAAGTCACAAAGGAGTAGTTTTTAGAAGAAAAAAAATCAGTATTGAGGCTTTTTTCGCGGAATTGCTCTGAAAGCTGACGAGAATCATGGAAAAAATATAAAAAGAACTTGTCACAAAGGGATGGTTTTAGAAGGGGTGGTACGAAAAAAAAATCCGATTCGAGCATTTTTTCGCAGAATTGTTTTTAAGACTAATGAGAATCATGGGAAAAATTTTAAAAGAATCTTGTCAAATAGGTGGTTTTTTGCTGAATTGTTTTCAAAGCTCACGAGAATAATAGGAAAATTTGTCGCAAAGGGCTTGGTTTTAGCACGAATGATATTTGATGAGAATATTTCCCGAATAACATTTGAAACTGGATCAAATTACCAGAATTCATGTTATATTTGAATTTTCAACAGGGAAAATTACAACAATTCTTCTCTTTCCAAAATTGAAGTAATCGTATAAATATATATACATTATTCACTATCAAGTATGTATCTTGAAATTGATCTATCCCGAGGGCCAACTGACAACTTGAAATAATTAATAAATATTATGGTGATTTTGGTGTGAGTTTGCTTTTGTGTTAGTTTGCTTTTGTGTTAGTTTTTGGGGTGTAATAAATTGAGATTGGGTAATAGAATGTGTGAAAAATGTTTTTGGGGTTGGATTTGTAAGGTGTTGTTATGTGGAAAAATACAAAAAGTTAAATTTGAAAAAAAAAAAATTGAAGTAGCCGGGGCTTGAACTACCGACCTTTGGCTTCGCAGTTGTTTGGCCACTGGCCTTCTGATAATGATGTATTGTGCTTTATCCACTAGACCACGAGAATTGTTGTTGATAAATAATGGATTTCAATTATTCATTGCCTGACTTGAAAATCAGAGGTTTTTAACATGCTGAAAAAGGTATATTTAAATTAAAATATCAAATCACTGTAATAGTGAGTTGAAAATCCCGTATTTAATCAATTTTACATTTCCTGTTGACTTAAATTCTGGCAGGACCTTAGTGTCTTTTTAACGAAAAAAAATATCGAATCTACTAATGGTTTTATCAATATAAAACAGAGAGAAGACTTTTATCACTTATAACTGCACGAGAGGTTTGTATTTTATCGGGTAAATTTGGGTTGTTTAATGAGAAACTGTTGCCTAGCAATTAGACGAGAAAAACTGTCAACTATTGAAAACGTGACACCGAAGGTGTTTCGTTTTTAGGTTGACATTTTTTCGAGTCAAATTGTTGAAGGAAACAGTTTAGAATTTGAACAACACAAATTTACCTGATATCAATACAAACATCGAGTGTAATTCGGCAGGACAATTTAATGAATAAGAAATTTAGAAACATATCAATGCAAACTTTATTTATGAAACATTAAAAATAAAGACATTTTTATTTTAATGTACAATTATTAAAAACGTAGTTATTGAAATTCATACTAGGAACAGTGATATCGCTGCGGGTGCCACAGCTAATCGTTTCTGTAGTAGATGTTGAAGTTTTTTCTTATTCCAAAACGAATTGATTGAATAATGCTCGAATGATACTCTTTCTCAACTTGTAAGTATGGTGTTATTGATGATGAATTGCTGTGTCCTGTTATTTTTATTAGAGCTTGTTCTTCAATTCCGCTTTTACTTAATTCGCTAACTGCTGCCGCTCGATTTGAGTGATTTGTATTTTTTACACGTTTGACATCTATACCAATACGTTGTGCTGAGCATTTAGTCCAGTTGGAAATTAATTAATTCCAATCGGCACATTCTTATACCAACCTTTAGAATTTTTCTTCTTCCCAAAGGGATTTGGTGTAAGAAATACTCTGTCCAATGTTATAAAAGTGTCTCGTTTTTCCATTAACTTTTTAAATAAACGTACTGGGCAGATATCTTCCTCTAAAATACTAGGCGTAATCCATTTGCTGTCACATAATTTATTGTTACCGCCTTGTCTCGTTTTCGAAAATAGAGGATTGATTATACTCGATACGTCCAGTTTCTTTTCCATTATTTACAATTTCAGATACGAAATAAGTGGTTTTGCAGTAAGCTGCTTCTCCTCCGTGCCAAGCTAATTCAAACGCCAAACTGTGATATAATTTCTTTAAAAGTTCTTCCGGTTCATTTTCGTCATATAATCTGGCCATTGCAAATACTTCAGATTTATTAAGAGCTGATGCACTAGATTCTCTCTTTTCGGGTTGTGCTTGTAGGATTTTACATTTAGCATTACGTGCAGCTCGTGATGAATTGAACTGAACGTCGGTGAAAGGGTTAAATACAATATTGAATTCGTTATAATATTTACATTGTAATATTTTAGCGGTGCTGTTCCAAATTGTTTTAACTACCGCTTCTTTGTAGTCTTCTCTGTTACCTTTTCGCATATTAAATGCCCAATCTTGCAATATTACATTCAATTTCTCGATGGAAGTATTTGGCTTAAATTTATATCTTTTTGCATCGCAAAACGTAGGAAATTGTCGCTAGATTGATGATTGCGTCGCAATTGTATTAGTAGGCACACAGGTATTAACAATTTGACTAATTTCGGCGTTCGTAGACTCACCGAATCGACTCATTATTAGTGCTTAGATATTCAATAAGTTGTTGACAAACATGTCAAATTATTTATTTTGGCAACCAATACCACGATAATTAAACTTTTGCCGCTGTCAAACTGACAATTGCACTGTGGCATATGCGATTTTTTATACATGAGTTGAACTGTCACTATAAAACTGACCTGATTGGTTCTCTAGTTGGAAATTCTGGCCAGTTGATTGGTTCAAAAATAATGAGGAAAATAGTAGCTCAAAATTTTTCGAAATTTTGCCTGGAAATTTTACCGAATGCGATTTGCGGTCTTATTATCTGATTAATAAGACGGTTATCTAGTTCGTTTCCCTTTTCTAGGTATTCACTTCTCCAATTTCCTTTTTCCTCATATTCTCGCCTCTCTGGCCACTAGTGGTCCAATTGTGATCGGGTCTTGGTATATGGATCCGGAGCTTGGTAATAATGGGTTTGTTATTTTTTCTTCTTTATTTACTAGTGTTTGTTTGTTTTCCTCTTCGGGATTTGGATTGATTCGAACTCCCAGAGTTTTTCGCCTATTTTTGCTTACTTCCGTGTCGCCTTTCCTTCCTGTTATATTCCCTTTTCTGGGTTTTGTAATACTTCTGGGTGTTTTGAAATTTTATTTCTTCATCAGTTTCTTGGTTCTTGCTATATTTTTAGTAGATTGATTCTCCCTCTTGTGTATTTTATTTCCCAGAACTGTTGTCCCGCTTTCCATTTTTCTCCGGATTCCGTCGGAGTCTCTTTAAAAGTGTGGAGAACATATATTTTCTGTTGAAAATTGATTTTCTGCCGTCCTTTTATCATCCTCCATGTCACTCACCATTTTTTCTGCATTATTTTTTCACTTTGGAAATGTTTGGATTTTTCTTTACTTTCGTATTGTTCGGAAAGTGTGGTGACTAGAGGGACTACCCGATCACATGACATGTTTTATTTACCGACACCCAACACGAACTCACTCATGTTTTCTCCTATCTATCAAATTTGACTTTTGTTTCTAATTAAGTTTTTTTTTTCAGATCATAGTCATAGTTGCATATAAGTCTTGTTAATTTTGTCTGAATTATTGTATTATTCATCAATTTATTGCAATTTGTAATCACTGTAGTTTTCACACCCTGCTTAAGGCATCAGCTGTTAGGGTGGCGTAAAGCTAAACAAAAAAAAAACATGTTAATGTCATTTACACAGACCGACTGGGTTCAATCTGTCAAATAGGTACAAAAGAGGAAAAAACAATAGAGAAGCCGCAATTATGATATGTTGCACAGTTAGATAGACAAGTGATTTTCAATAAATCTTTATGGAAATGATATACTTTTATGCTCCGATGACTAGGCCAGTACTCGTTGATTGGACCGTGTGAGCTTGCAAGATCTTGATGAAGTGTTTAATGGTAATTGAAACGTTATCCGTAAATGAAATCCGGTAGGCGAGAAGAAAAATGGACGTTCATATCTAATGTTTATCTTCAATTCGCTGGGGTAATTATACCTGTAATTAAGAAGCTCTGCGCCAATGCCCAACGAGCACACTAATTGGTGGAATCAGTCATGAACCGTTAGTCAACTATTATCTTCGTACTGAGACATCGATGGCAATTATTCTGGAGGGATTACTAGAAACGGTATATTGCAAACATACATCATGCTAGTTTCCAGAGTGAGGGAAAATTGTACCTAGCCAAAAAGCAAATTGACGTTGGAAAGTTCAATACTTGATGAAAATCCATATTGAAGCAAACAAAAATACCTCAGTCCACAAACACGTGTTGTGGCTTTGTAAACCCAATTTAGTGAAAATCACCTATTGGAGTGGGGAACAATTACGTCAGTTCAACTCCTACTGGCTCGGAGTTCGAAATGACAAAATTAAGAATTTCATATGAAATATAGATAATTTTTGTAGTATAAATTGAATGGAAATATCACGAATTATCAGTTCTTCATTTTTCAGGCTATCTCATTCAATAACAAATCAAAGTGTGCATCGTGGGAAACAATTACGTCAGTTCAAATCCTACTGGCTCGGAGTTCAAAATGACAAAATAAACAATTTCATATGAAATATAAATAATTTTTGTAGTATAAATTGAATGGAAATATTACGAATCATCAGATCTTCATTTTTCAGGCTATCTCATTCAATAACAAATCAAAGTGTGCATCGTGGGGAACAATTACGTCAGTTCAAATCCTACTGGCTCGGAGTTCGAAATGACAAAATAAAATTTCATATGAAATAGATAATTTTGTAGTATAAATTGAATGGAAATATTACGAATCATCAGATCTTCATTTTTCTTCCTACTGTCTCGGAGTTCGAATGGACAGTTATTTTTTGTAATATCGAACAGAAAACAACTACTTTCCCTGCTAAAGGCACGCTGGACATTGAACTACACCGGATAGATATTGTGAAAAGAAAAAAGGAAAAATTTGCATTTACATTGCTAGTTATTTGATTTTCTATTCCAGTCATTGGAAATTCATATAGATGAATGAGGTAAAGAAGTTTTCCAAAAAGGAGTACTCACCAGACATCATTTGTAACATCGATGTAAGAGAGGAATCGCATTAACTGTGAAGACCTAGTGAATGCGATACATTTTTGTCGACGAAAATCTATGATTTCGAGAAATTTTTTATTCTTTCAATTATTGATTTATATAATTTTCAATCGTGATGAGTCCAAAATACTAACAAGTGCAGTATATATAGATCAAAATTCACGAAAGCGATTAATGTTATTGAGTTGTAATTTTTCGGCATTCTTAGCTACTACCTCCTATTGTGTGCATCTTTATGAAGTTATGCTTCTTCCTTTCGTATCTGCTCAGCTACATTAAGTATTTGAGACTGCTGCTGATATCGGACAGAAATTGATGTTCATCCCAATCTTCGTGCTTGAGTTTTGGATGACATAATAATAACAGAGATCAGACAAACAAACTACTCGCCAAACAGATGACGGCCCAATTTTACGACAAACGCCAGTTACCTTCAAATTGCCATTTATTCTGCAGTAATTCAGCATAAACAGGGTTGGATTAGAATGATGGACCGACCTGATTCTTAACAATTTTCGAACATTTGTGAGGTCCGGCTACAATATGTTAGGTTTCCGAGTATATACCAGAACTGTTAGCAAAGACTAATCGATGAAGACTGGCTGGACGCTATGGTGTCACACAATAAAAAATTGCACAAGTAACCCCTTCACCATACAAATTATAAGACTGAAATAAATTTAATTTGGGTTAAAGCACATATAGGGCTACAGTTTAACGAAGCAGTCGACGAACTCGCGAAACAAAGCATAGTATCTGGGCAGTTACTAGCTAATAACATCACTCTGGACGAATGCATCTCACAATGCAAAAACAAACTAAAGAAGAAATGGAAACAAGAATGGCAACAGAGTACAGAAACCCACACTCGATATAACCTTAGTCAATCCAGATACATTATTATCATCGGCCGCCTGTAATTTGGGCACGCATGCTCATTTAAAAAAAATGTCATTCTACAATTCGACTCATGCGACACATGCAACACTTCTTGCGATTCAGATCATATTTTACTTGACCGGCCCCCCTAGTGGCCAAGTATTGTAATTGCGCGAAAAAAACAGCTGTTGGACACTCCCAGAACTTGACCTGCACGGGCCTCGGTAGAATGGGGTTATTTTAAAATAAAACTGATAAAACATATTTAGGGCTGTACGAAGTCACTTTACCGGTCAATTCTCAATTGGGCGGTAAATTGACCGGTCAATTGAGCGGTCCTGCACCAAACGCGGGTAGACCTAGTCAAAGCCCGGGTCAGTGGCCGTCCCGGATGGTAACGCCCAGGGGAAAAATTAAACATTCGTAGCGCCAGACTGGCAAACGGTGGAAAGCTCCGACTGCATAAATCGAGATATCAACGGAAATATCCATTTTGAGGACTCCCAGACGATTGAGTTCTAGAGTGAAGTCTGTCTATGTGTGTGGGTCTGTCTGTCTGTAATCTTCCACGATAACTGCGAACCGTTTGACCAATCGAGCTGAAATTTGGTGAGAAGAGACAGTTTCTGTCCCGAATCCGACCATCAGTTTTTGTCTGTCATTTGTCAAACGGAAGTGTAACTATTAAAAATGAGAGACACTATAGCACACGGAACTTGACTTGCAATATGTCATTTGAAAGCTCTTGAAAAACTGTATCCACAACAGTCAAAATTATTTCTCCAACTGACATTTGTCAAAAATTAAAATTTGACAAAATTAATTCAAATATTTGCCATTCAATTATTCAAAATCTATCTGAAGGATTAGAACTAAATTCGGCAGGAAGCAACACAACAAAAAAATCCAATTAAATCTGTAGTTGGAGCTTTTTACCGTTTCCCAGAATCCCAGTACCATCCAGGAAATCACCTAAAACTGAACATAGCCAAAACAACTGTAATGAAGTTTTCATTGAATGTTTCAGCATCTGTGAGAATAACTCCTGCTCATCTACAAAAATGCTTGGTCTTATACTAGACTACAAGCCTACATGGGCTCCTCATATGGAAACTATCTGCAACAAATTGCGTAAATATTGCTATGCACTGAGATTTATGGCAACTTGATGTGATAAAGCGGTTTTGTTGAATCGCTACTTCTCATTGTCATCTGAGGTATGGAATTCTGACGTGGGGTACAAGGTCATCTGCTGAAAAGGTCTTCATTTTGCAGAAATATGCAATCAGAATTGTTACCAATAGTCCTTGGAGGGAATCATGCAGAAACTTATTCAAAGAAATAAGAATACTTACCGTTACTGGTATATATATATATATATACATATATATATATATATATATATATATATATATATATATATATATATATTAGGGTGTGCCAAAAAAAGACGATATTTTTTTTTTCTGCTCTCAGTCCAAAATATCTTAGAAGATGTCCCAACAAAGCTCCTGTTGAAAGCGGAGCTCAAAATTCCAATTCTAAGAGGTCCTCCATCGAACTTAAAGTTTTTCCGTTTAAATAACATGGGAAACATGATTTTTTATTAGTTTTTTGTCCTGCAAACTCTGATGGAACTATTTAAAAACAAAACGAATGGATGGACCTTGTTTATTATTGAATTTGGTACAAAAAATTCCATAGAGTCGAATTTATATCTTCAATATTTGATTTGTTATATAGCTTTAAAATTAAAATTTCCGGTTTTTTGCATTTTTTAGCTAAACTATAAGAGTTAGACAAATTAGACAAATTTGTAGTACTTTTGATATTCTATAAAAAAGTTCCCGTCAATTTTTTTATATCATCAATAACAACAAAGTTACAGGCTCATGTATATTTAAGTTTCCAAATTTTTGCTTTTACGAACTGAAATATCGATAATTAAACAAAAAATTTGGTGCAAATTTGTTAACACATCAAACTTGCAACAAAATTAGGTGAGTAAGTTGTTTCGTAGTATCAAACCATAAAATTTATAGACTGAGTCAGTCATATTTTTATGATTTTTCAACTATTTTATGAAATATATTGATAAGGGACATAAAATATATGTTAAGGCCAAGATTATTTTCTATTTCTTTTCATTATATTTTGGATTAAAAAGGGAAAGATTCTCAATTGAATATTGATAGAAAGATTTTATGAACATCCTGTTTATATTTTCAACAAATCAATTTTGGATCAATTGTTCAAACCGGCAACCTAGCGCAGTGCCTTAAAGTGGATGGCGGTTGCCATAGCAACAATGTAAATTAAACAAAATATATAGAAATTACTTTTGCAAACAAGCAGCATTATTTAATGAAATAAATACTATTCAAACTAATAATAATAATAAAAATTATAATATACAGCCCATTTCGAACAATACATAACAATATCATTAAGATATCAAAAGCAAATACAATTCACAATATGATTGCAGTTATTTTTAGTTCAATAATTTTTAATATTAGCTTAAAATATGAAAAAACTTTTATTTTTACACTTCAATTGATATTTTACTCACTATTTCAATATTCTGAAAATGATTTGTTCTGATTGAAAATTTTTAATAAAATTAAGCTTATTGGACTATTTTTTTTTGAGAACTTGCTTTCAGCGCCCTCTGTACATTTATCGATATCCGCGCCATTGATCACTTACCGCTTGATTGATTCAATTAGTAGATTCTATTGTCTTTTGATTTAATTGGTTCGGTTTTTAGGTTAGTCTTTAGATAGTTATTGCCACAACAGCAACGCGTGTATCTTTTTGTTAGAAAAAAACAATGTCTGAAAAAACAAACCAACGGAACAACATGAATTTAGTTGGCTTTGAGTAAAAAAATTTAAATAGTTCAAAATTACCTGTGAAGCGCGATGTTTTATCTTTGTTTTTTTTATATACGTCGAACAAAAAAGCTTGGAATTCGCGAGAGTTCCACATTCGTTCTTTGTGAAGTTGTTAAAGTATGGCATACATTTTTGCTCCGTGTAAACAATTCACATCACTCCATTGTGAGAATCGAAAAATTGTACAAAAACTGGCAAAAAACGCAAGTTCACAAAGCTAGAAAAAAATCTCCTGCACAAAAATTACTTGAGAAGAATTTCAGTTATTCTCTCGATTGCTTATTTGAAAGTGATCAATCGAACTTCAAAAAGTTTACTGTCACAGATATAAGCTTATTATTATCGATGAACATCAGCGATTTCGCGAGCCAGCGGTCGTTATTTTTATTTGAACAGTTTCAACTGGAGCATGATTTTATGGACAAGGATCCAGAGATCTGGACTTTCGATCAAAATTATCAACAGTGCAAATTTGTCCTGTCAAACTTAAAAGTTGTTAATGATCTCGCTGAAAGAGGCGTTGCATTGATCCAGGAGTACAATGTTTGTTTGACACGAAGTGAGGAATAGAAGCAATATTTACTGCAAGTGGTCGAGGAGCATCGTAAAAGACTTCCTAACTTTAAAAAAATACACTTGTACCTTCTTACTATAAGAAATAAAAAGAAAATATTTTCATGCGTTCAAAACTATATAATTATCATTTGATTGGTTAGTAAAAACAATTTTCTAATTTCTACCCTTACTACTGAAGCAAGTAAGTGATTCTCAGATTAATTTCTAATAGTTTGTAATTAATTGATACGTTTTTATTCTGTAATTTCGATATTTATTTCGATAATGTTTTCATTTGTATCTATTTAACATTTATGCAAGGAATAATCGTAAAATTAACAATAATATTGTTAACATTTTTTGCCACAGGTTAAATAAAAAATGTACAAAGGTAAATTTTGCCGTAAATTGACTAAGGTTTTTATATTTTAATCATATTTAATATCCTTTATCAATATATTTTATAAAATAGTTGAAAAATCATAAGAATATGACTGACTCAGTCTGTAAATTTTATGGTTTGATACTACGAAACATCATACTCACCTAATTTTGTTGCAAGTTTGATGTGTTAACAAATTTGCACCAAATTTTTTGTTTAATTATCGATATTTCAGTTCGTAAAAGCAAAAATTTGAAAAAATAAATATACATGAGCCTGTAACTTTGTTGTTATTGATGATTTAAAAAAATTGACGGGAAATTTGTCATTTAACATTTCTGTCTAACTCTTACAGTTTAGCTAAAAAATGCAAAAAACCAGAAATTTAAATTTTAAAGCTATATAACATATCAAATATTGAACATAGAAATTCGGCTCAATAGAATTTTTTGTACCAAATTTAATAATAAACAAGGTCCATTCATTCGTTTTTTTTTTAAATAATTTCATCACAGTTTGCAGGACAAAAAACTAATAAAAAATCCTGTTTCCCATGTTATTTAAACGGAAAAACTTCAAGTTCGATGGAGGACCTCTTAGAATTGGAATTTTGTGCTCCGCTTTTAACAGGAGCTTTGTTGGGACATATTCTAAGATATTTTGGACTGAGAGCAAAAAAAAAAAAATATCGTAGTTTTTTGGCACACCCTAATATATATATATATATTAGTTATGCGTCTTTGTACATAAAAATAAAAACACTTTCTCAACTAAACAGCATCATTACTCCACTCGCTCTTATGACTTATTAATTTCAAATATGCACCGAACCGCACTTTACCAAAAGAGCCATCTTTATCTTGGACCAAAATTCTACAATAAACTAGATGACCATATATAAAGCGCGCCAAATTTAAATGTTTTCAAATCTAGACTGAAAACTTCCCTGCTCGAAAAAAACTGCTACACGCTCGAAGAATTTTGACAATATTTTTATAGGACGATATATTTTCAACTGAACTTTCCATGTACACTTATCCTGTTTAATTCTAAGCTACAATAATTGTTTTTAAATGTCTCTTTCATATACACTTTATTTATATTCGGTGTTTTACCGTCATATGTATGTTTGATATATTTCTACTGACGTATTCCTTGTTATTGTACTTATAGATATTTTCTCTTTGTACTTTTCAACAAGTGAAATAAACATTATTATTATTAGTATCCGAGACTGCCGCTCAGCCTAGGGCGACCCGCGTTTGGTGCAGGACCGCTCCATTGACTAGTGAATATCTTCCTTGGTCAGTTGACTGTTGAATTGACCGATTAAATTGACTTCGTACAGCACTAAAAGTAATTTCAAAATAACCCCATTCTCCCGAGGCTCGTGTCAGTCAAGTTCTTGGGTGTCCCATGGCTGATTTTGGATGCACCAAATATTCAAGATAGTCAGATGATCTCTGTTCAAAGTTGATAAAATGTGAAGTTCGATCTCCATATATACAACCTCCTATCCCTCCCGTCTTGTAATTCTAGAATGATCTACGATGTCCTCTTGGTAGGTAGCATGGGCCAAATTCAATTTCCAAAATGTTCCTCGAACATTTGGCCCATGCTACCTACCAAAGTGAGAATATGTCGAGTGTGATCGAATCTGGTCACAAAATTATTTTAATTAAATTGAACATGATCAAATCGGTCAACTACAATAGAAAATTAAGATTGTCTGGAGAGTATAGTTATCCACAAAAACCATAATGAAAATGTACTTAATGAGGACAATGGGCCCATGTAATCTACCTTGTTTACTTTGATCCCCATAGAAACATCGAGATCACATTTGCGACTTGAGGAACAGTAATTAGTATAAAATAACCCAATTAGAAACACCAGGTACATATTGTAAGAAAATATTATAACGTAGTGTACTTACTGATGATGATAATTCAGTTATCGAAATGCGCATATGGGTGTGAAGTGAGAAGTGTGGTGAAGGGGTTACTTGTGCAATTTTTGAAAGACTAATTGCATTAAAATATTTTCAAGCAGACGACTTCCACGTGTGCTAAAGTTGTGGATGTCCCCAAGCTCTATTTAGCAACGGCCCAATCCGGTCCTGCGGAAGATCCACCAAATGTCTGTCGGCTACTTTGTCTAAACAAGAGGGCGGTGAAACAAAAGATAAACACCACGATGGAACAGGAACTTGCACTTTGTGGCACGAGTGATAGCTTTTCGTGCACGTGACTTTGGAATCGAGTTCGAAGTGCGTGCCATTTTTGTTTGTCTTCGCGTTCACAGAAACAGACGATACTGTCATGTCAGGGCAAATAGATGCCGGATAAGATGGTGTGATGTGTGAAGAGCTTGTGTCAGAGTTGTTGTTATTTTGATATGGACGAACGATTGTTTGTTCAATTTTGATATATGGCGACAGACGCACTAGCTGGATTTTGATCTTTCCGGAGATGTTATCTTATCTATATATCTCGGAATATAAAGCCGAACCTCTCACTTATTTCATAAATGAAATATAAGATACTGGTAAATGTCCAGGAATGTTCAAAATAGCGGTAGTAAAGACATTATTAAAAAAAAGGAAACAAGTTTTCAGTTAGCAATTATCGTATTTTGCAAAAATCAAGGAAAAATTATAAAAAAATCGTGTTAATGCTTATATCAAGAAAGATGCTATCGCAGAACTCTCAAATAAAATTTATCCCGCTCTAGATGACATATATATATATATATATATATATATATATATATATATATATATATACAGAGTGGCCACTTTTTAATGGGATTGTATTGGTAACTTTTAAACCATAAGAGTTAGAAGGTCGGTCAAATGGAGAAAAGTTGCATTCATAGAAGCATTGTCAAGCAGTTCAAACAAATCGAGATTATCAGGGCCGGTTATTGAGATATCATAAGAAAAGTAAATTCTGTCATTTTGATTTTTCTTTTTTTCCCACTTTATTTCGAATATTATCAAAAAATGTCACGAGAGTTTTTCATTCGACAGTAAATTATCCTCAATTTGACATAATCAGATTTCGTATCCAACGTTTCGTACGCTCTGGGCCACCCTCAACCTCATTTTTTTCAATACGGACCTGCATATTTTATGACACTTTTCGAAATAACTTTTAACGCTGAATTCAACGATATATCATACAATGTCATTCAAAGTTGATTTTCAGGTAATTTTGACCCTTATCCAAATTTCTTTGGGTCGGATCTGTATTATATTTAGGTACCTTTAGTTTAATTAACAACATGCAATACATTTCGATAAGAAAATCAACTTACTCATCTTCAACTGAATGGAATGTAACAGAATCAAAGCAAGAAACAAGAAATGATTATTTACAAATTTCAAGAGGTGAAAAACCTAATTCGTAATAATTAAACGAAACTATCATTTAATGAAAGAAAAATCAAATGATTATTCGAAAGTAAATGATGAACATTAATGAAGTAAGTGTTCGAAATGTCCACCATTTTGTAAAATGCACTTTGCGGTTCTGGAACCCACACTTCTTATACATTTGCTTATTTCGTCTCCTTGAATACCTTCCAATACATTCTCAATCTTCTCGCGAAGAATCTCTATTGTCGGGTTCGTAGTATCATAAATTTTATTTTTGAGATATCATCACAAATAAAAATCCAGCGGATTCAAATCCGGAGATCTGGCAGGCCATGCTACTGGACCTCTTGTTCCAATCCATGAATCGGGAAAAGTTCGATTTAGATAGTCTGTGACTATTCTCGAGTTGTGTGGACCACATCCGTCTTGTTGGAACCATACCGTATAGGAAGATCATCCAACATTTCTTCTATAATTTCTACATATTTTGCTCCGGTTAGGTTGCCGTCAATAAAATAGGGTCCCAGTAATTTATTATTCAACAAACCGCACCATATGTTCAAAGAAAAACGATATTGATGTCTAACTTCATGAATTAAGTGAGGATTTTCTGTGGCATAAAAATGTTTGTTCCTTCGATTGAACATGCCAGAATTTGTGAGTGTCGTTTCGTCTCCCCAAATGATATTGTGCGCAAAATTGTTGTTATTCCGCACCTTCCGTTGAAACCAATTACAGAATTGCAACCTTCTCTCAGGATCATTGCGATATAGTTTTTGCACGGCTTGGTATTTATAGTCATGGTATCCGTGTCTCTTGAGTATTTTATTAATAGCACTTTTTGATAAATTGCATTCACTGGCCATAGTTCTCGATCCTATTCCTGGATTCATTCGAATTTGGGCCAGAACATTGATGTCATTGATAGGCTCGTTTCGTCGTACATAAGGACCTCTAGGTTTGATGAATGAATTATGTGCAAGTAACGTTGTAGATAAACGTCGAAACATTTTAATATTTGGTGTTGTTCTTTCAGGATATAATTCATCATAGCTTTGTTGTGCTTTGAACGAATTTCCATCTAGTTTTATGTACACTTCGTACATATCTCTCTTCTCTTCATTTGTGTATCTCACCATATCGATCTTGTGACACAATAATAAACGAAGTGACAAATAATATGACATTTCTTGTTATGTTCTTTTTTATCCACGGCCTACTACTTGAAAATAATACATGCAATAAACCTAGAGTTGTGTGTATGTAAGAAAAAGCAAGTCTATCAACGATATCAATGTTCTGACCCAAATTCAATTGAACCCAGAAAAAAAATCGAGAACTGTGGCCAGTGAATGCAATTTATCAAAAACTGCTGTTAATAAAATAGTCAAGAGACGCAAATACAATGATTTTAAATTTGAATACCAAGCCTTGCTAAAATTATATCGTAATGATCTCAAAATAAAGTTCGATTCTGTAATTTGTTTCAACGGAACAAATGACAAATCCAATGTATTGGAAGGTATTTAAGGAGACGAAATAAGCAAATGTATAAGAAGTATGGGTTCCAGAACCCCAAAGTGCATTTTACAAAATGGTGGACATTTCGAACACTCACTTCATTAATGTTCATCATTTACTTTCGAATAATCATTTGATTTTTCTTTCATTAAATGATAGTTTCGTTTAATTATTATGAATTAGGTTTTTCACCTCTTGAAATTTGTAAATAATTATTACTTGTTTCTTGCTTTCATTCTGTTACGTTCCATTCAGTTGAAGATGAGTAAGTTGATTTTCTTATCGAAATGTATTGCATGTTGTTAATTAAACTAAAGGTACCTAAATGTAATACAGATCCGACCCAAAGAAATTTGGATAAGGGTCAAAATCACCTGAAAATCAACTTTGAATGACATTGTATGATATATCGTTGAATTCAGCGTTAAAAGTTATTTCGAAAAGTGTCATAAAATATGCAGGTCCGTATTGAAAGAAATGAGGTTGAGGGTGGTCCAGAGCGTAAGAAACGTTGGATACAAAATCTGATTATGCCAAATTGAGGATAATTTACTGTCGAATAAAAAACTCCTGTGACATTTTTTGATAATATTCGAAATAAAATGGGAAAAAAAGAAAAATCAAAATGACAGAATTTACTTTTCTTATGATATCTCAATAACCGGGCCTGATAATCTCGATTTGTTTGAACTGCTTGACAATGCTTCTATGAATGCAACTTTTTCTCCATTTGACCGACCTTCTAACTATTATGGTTTAAAAGTTACCAATACAATCCCATTAAAAAAGTGGCCACACTGTATATATACTTGCATCTTTCTAGATTCGCGAAAGCGTTAAACACCGTGAGTCACGAAAAACTCTCAAAATCTCCTGATGAAACTAGATTCGAAGAAGTGGTATTCGACTTCATGAAAAATTATTTGTCAAACCGTTAACAGATATATCACATAAATACAGTATCAAGTAAAAGTTCCGTATTATATAGAATTTATTTGAACAATTTTTCCAGACTTGGAACTGAAGGTGACATAGTAAGTTTTGCGAATGATATAGCAATTTTCTATATAAACGAGTGCTGGGATGAACTTAAATTCTAGCAGAAAAAAATTTCGTTAAAAGATACGGTTTGATAACATGCTATTGACGATCAATATCAGCAGAACAAAATACTCACCTTTTTCTTGCAATAGATCAGGCTTGCCAGAGTAACAGTGTCTAAAAATTAATTATGATGATGTAGATTTGATACTCGAATAAACTGATACGATGAAATATCATGAAGACACTATCGATCCTCATTTGAGATGGAATCACCATGTAAACAATGTCGCTCAAACGGTTGGATCCCTTATTTTCAGATTCAAAATATTGAGTAGTATCCTCGATACATTCCATCTGAGAATATTTTGACAGAAACTCATACTGCAACTTCGACTCGGTGGTTATCACGTAACACGTAATCACCACTAAATCTACCACTATACAGTAAGAATAACAATTTTTTTATATATGTATGGTTGGAGTCACGTAATTCCCATCTATGGTAGCCACTCCACAGTTCTATAACTTATTAGTGTCATTTGAGGTGTCTAAAACATTATGGCCACTGAGCAAATCACTTTAAAGGTTTTCAAACTTAAAAGTGGGAAATAACCGTTGCGTTAACCATCCTGTACCACTTAAATATCACTTAGAAGTCACAGTCACGTTCAAGAGAGTAGGATAGTTTCGGTGACGTTTTGGTAACTTCAATTACAATAACCTTTAAAATTCACCATTCCGCGCAATGACGAAAGCTAACCTAAGTTTTCTCAAATTATTTTATTGTGGCTTACAAAAAGTTTATTTAATTTACGTGAAACATGAATGATTTTATTCAATATGAAATAATAATAATAATAAATCGTTTTTATTTTCTTTGGTACAAAGTAGGCGAAGTCTAGCTATTGCTACTCTTACACTTAACCTAAGTTGTACAATTGACAGAAAATTTTGGTAATAACGACATTCATAGTGTAATAAAAAACATAATCATTAAAAGTCAAATAAACAAAAGTAATTTGTCAACAAATAACTAGATTTCCTCCTCTAACCAAAGAAGATGGAACACTAGCAACGACTGCCCAGGAAAAAGCCAATATCTTTGCGCACCTATTTGCTGGAAATTCCACTCTGGATTCATCGGGAAAACAACCCCCGAACATTACACCTATTGACAGTCACATGCCCGAGATCACCTTTCGCCAAACTACTATCAGAAATATTTTGCTGGGTCTCAACACCAACAAAGCCTGTGGATCTGACGGAATCCCGCCGATTGTTCTCAAGAAATGTGCCCCCGAACTAACACCTGTTCTTTGCAAGTTGTTCAACCACTCTTACAATTTGGGGGTATTTCCGTCCAATTGGAAAATTGCAAGACTACAGCCAGTCCCTAAAAAAGGCAAAAAGGCCCTACCTAGCAACTACAGACCTATCGCACTGCTATCTATTATTTCAAAGGTCATGGAAAAAGCCATCAACATCGAGCTCATGAAATATCTGGAAGACTCAGGAATTGTCAACGATAGGCAATATGGCTTCCGCCATCAGAGATCAACTGGTGACCTGCTCGCTTACGTCTCACATTATGGCAGCTATCTATTGAAAAGTATGGAGAAACTTTAGCTGTGGCATTAGATATCTCCAAGGCGTTCGATCGAGTTTGGCACCAGGGACTCCTCGCCAAGCTTCCGTCTTATGGCTTGCCCCCTCAGCTGTGTTCTCTGCTTGCTAGTTTTCTCTCAAACAGGTCTCTCCATGTAGTGGTCGATGGAGTTTCATCTGACACTCTACTCATAAATGCTGGTGTTCCACAAGGATCTATTCTCGCACCAACACTATTTCTACTTCACATCAACGACCTGTTGAAAGCAGCTTCATGTCCAGTACACAGCTTTGCCGATGATAGTACCCTCCATACCGCTTTCTCTTTCAGGGCCCCTATATCAGCCCGTGAAACCAGAAATGAACGAGGAAGAAATGTTAATAATATAAATATGGACTTAGCAACAATTCTCGAGTGGGGATCTAATAACTTGGTAGGATTCAATGCAAACAAAACACAAGCATGTCTTTTCTCTGAAAAAGCCGATCTCACTGTGCCTAACATAACTTTGTCAGGAGTAACCATACCACTGAAGTCATCCATATCGATGCTTGGTATTACTATCAGCAATAACCTTTCCTGGGAAAATCACGTGAGGTCCATTGCCAAAAGTGCATCCCAAAAACTTGGTTTTTTGTTTCGTGCCAAGAGCTATTTCACCCCCACTCAGCTGCTTATGATCTATAAGGCACAGATCCGACCTGTCCTGGAATACTGTTCCCATATTTGGAGCGCGGCACCTAAACATATCCTGAGGCTATTGGATTCTGTCCAAAAAAGGGCAATTCATCTCGTCGGTGATGCCTCGCTTACAAACTCGCTCACTCGTCTGGAACACCGTAGAAAAGTTGGCGATTTGTCTCTATTTTATAGATATTTGATTTGTCTCTATTTTATAGATATTTTCATGGGCGATGCTCTTCTGAAATATCAACAATCGTTCCTGCATTGGCAGTCTCTTCAAGACTAACCCGTCAAGTTCAGTCATCACACCCCTTCGTGGTCACTTTGGAGACCTGCAGAACATCACTTTCCAAAGACTCGTTCATCCAACGAACAGCGAGGCTTTGGAACTCATTGCCTAGGGAGGTGTTCCCCGAGGCATACAACCTCCAGAAATTTAAGAAGAACACCAACTCCTACCTTCTTTCCCTTGGTTCCCACGATGTTCTCTGAACATTACAGGATATCCCTTTTCGTGGGAACCAGAACATAAAAAAAAAAAAGATAATAGAGTTTCAAGTCTTTTATATTGGGGATTCACAAAATTTTGCTTTCAAAAATTTCTTAATTTTAAATTCAGATAAATGAAGGTGATTGATGAGGAGTGAATTGTAAAGTTTAACGGCTTGATAGGTGAAGGATTTCTGAAACATGACTGAACAGTGACGAGGAACATCAAAGTGATGTTTATTTCTCACTTCCAATGAATGAAGAGATGATCTAGGGGTTAATTTACAATAGAGCACCAAAGGAATCCTGTTCTTTATTATTTTATATAGAAAGACACAAAAATTGTATTTAGAACGATTAGCCATTGTAAGCCACTTCAGTTCCGTTATTTTATTGGAAACATGATCGTATTTTTTGAGGGAGAAAATGAATCGACAACAAAAGTTCTGTACTTTCTGAATACGATTCTGATCAAATTTAGTGAGTAAATCACCGTAAAATGGGTTATGCGTTTTCAATAGACAATTTTCCTTAATTTTGAAGTGACCGTGGATTGTTCCGTGCGATGACGAAAACTAACCTAACTTTTCTCAAATTATTTTATTGTGGGTGACAAAAAGTTCGTTTTATCTGTTACGTGAAATGTGAATGATATTTATTCAATATGAAATGGGTTATCCGTTTTCAATAGACGATTTTCCTTCATTTTGAAGTGATTGGTCAGCGCGATGACGAAAACTAACCTAACTTTTCTCAAATTATTGGAACGTAGTTCCTTATCGCGCGTTGCGAAAGAGGGCTAGTCGGAATAAATTAAGACCAAAAGTTGTAAGGAGACTTTTCGCTATAGTTGTAAGCCGTGCATCGTGCGCGTGTTTCTCTGTCTGTCTCTCTCTCTCTCTCTCTCATAGAAAGCAAGCCAGTTATTTTCGTTTCGTCTTTCTATTTCGCTTGAACAGTGTGGTGTCGCGACGATTATTTTTGTTGAGTGTATACAGGTTTTTTGTACATAATAAATAATAAAAAATAATAACAATAATGAATCCTGACAGTTTTTCTGCACAAGTTCCGGTTATTGCATTGAACAGAGTGGTGTCGCGACGATTATTTTTGTTGAGTGTATACAGGTTTTTTGTAAATAATAAATAATGAAAAATAATAACAAAAATGAATCCTGACAGTGTTTCTGCACAAGTTCCGGATATTGCTGATGGAGTTAGGTAAGTAGAGATTTTATACAGACAATAATAAATGCTTATGTATTTTTAGCAAGTACGCATTATAACCTCTCTTTACTATTGTGCTAACTAAGTCATACGCGTTATAATCTCTCCATTATTGTGTGTTTAGCAAGTGTACGCGCCATAACTTTAATAAATTTAAAAGCAAATAAATATTTTAATATTACAATATCAATGCGTATGTACTAAAATTGAGCCTACTGATTAAGTTTATATCACATTATATTTGTTAATAATAAAAAAAATATTATTATAACTTAAAAAAATAAAATTTTATGACAATTCCTTCACTAATTAATCGAAAGGAACTACGTTCCATCCGGGTGTCCCATGACACCTCTCAACTTTTTTTTATATTGTGGCTTACAGAAAGTTCGTTTTACCTATTACGTGAAACGTGAATGATATTCATTCAAAATAAAATGGATTATGAGTTTTCAAGAGACAATTTTTCTTGATATTGTATAAAAAGGTTAATTTAAATAAGTAGATCGGATCTCTGACTTGTGCTCCTGCTTAATATTTATACTTTAATTGACAATGATTTGCATAAATGCCATCATTTTCATTACTTGTTGATTGAGAATTGTTGATTGGAGCTGCGTATATCCACTATAATTGCTACATGTCCTTTTTTAACAATTAATGAACATGTACCCGCAATTTCGAGGTTAAAACTTTGAAGTGACAGGTTATAATAGCTCAACGTGTTCGCCCCTTTCAAGGGTATGAGACCTATTGTAATTTTTAGGTTATAACTTTGAAGTGGTGAGTCATGGGCCTGCGACGTGGGTGCCACTTTCCAGTGGTGGAAAAGTTAATAATTAAATTCCACTGGACACTTTTTGATGGGAGGAGCTTTAGAGTGGTATATTTACACTCTCTGCCACTTTGAAGTTATATTCTCCAAAAGCCGACATATTTACAGGAATATGATGGGTCGCCATTATTAGAGAAATGATCGAAATATTCAATAAAGATTTATTTGTCATCTGCACTGCATCAAACGTAGTAATTTGTTACGAAAGTATTTGTTTCAACTAACCAAGATTGATAAAACAATGTTTGAGGGATTTAAGTACATCATTTCAGAGGCGAGTTATTTCCAAAATTATAATGTTTTCCTTAAATAGAGTGTATTCAGATGGCGCGTGCTCACAATCGAGCTACAACACCCATATTTCACATAAAACTTTCAATCGTTTTAATTTTATCCCGATCAGAAGTATCCAAATTCAATATACTTCCTTACGCGTTTGTATGTTTATATGTTATATATTTTTAAAGTTGATCGAGTGTTAGGAATGAATCAGGAAAAATGGAAGAATGAGCAACATTTATCACAAAAATATGTTGCTGAACAGAGATCGAGCTACATATCATATGGGACGACGCAAGTGTTCTACATAGAGAGGAGCATTGGTTCAAACGAAAGTTCAAAGAGGCCGCCTACATCGAAGCCAATAACGCCTTTAGTCAACCAAGCGTTGAGATCAAGAACGTATGGAAACCCCTGATTGCTCTTTCTGGCGGGCTGCAGAGGCGCGAAACTTCACGCACCACCATACCGCGCGAAATTACACGCACCGCTGCACATGGCGGAATTGCACGCACCACTGCGCCGACAGTCATATAAATTGGTAAGCAGCACCTAAACTTGTCAGTATCCACCTGAAGACGATTGCAGATACAAGCATTCGAAACGTCGTGAAAACCTTTTAAATACATCAAGACGAGGGACGTCCGAAACGATAGTGCTCAAGTTACCACATCGTCAACAAACATATCATATACACAAACATATCATATACACAAACATATCATATACACAAACGCAGTCAGTTGTTTAACGTGTCTAGTGTCGGCCACTACATATCCACGTTTTTGCCAGGTGACCACAACGTGGTTGGAATGTGGCTATCTGAGATCCAGGAACATAGATCGGAACGTAGCAGCCACCAAAAAAGTGTTCCCCATTTTGGTAGCCGCCGCGTGATAGAACCGTGTATATTACGTGGCAGTCGTTGTGGCCAAACACTTCAAAGTTTTCCCGTATCGTGGCCGCTACGTTCCGTCCACTTAAAATGCTACATGGGGAAAAATTGTCTTAACAATATATTGAAAAGCTGGAAGTTTTACAAAAAAGGATCCTCAAACTGATTCACTATAGGAGAAAAGCGTACCAATCAAATCTTATTTACCAATAAACCAAAGTATACAGAAAAAAATAATCTGTTGAATCAAATAAAATGTATTTGAATCAAACAAATAAAAGTGTCCTAAATTATTTCTTGGTTTTGTATCAAATTTAAAGTTTCAATCATCTTAAACTAATTTGCAAGAACCAAATATCTTATTCGACCAACTCTATTCATAACTCGTTTTGGCAGAAATGTTGTTTCAACCATGTAATCATTTTGTTGAATCGAAAAATCAGATCTACAAAATTTGCTGATTGCTTTAACAAAAATATTCATTCAAACAAGTATTTATGATGAATTGATTGATTCAATAAAATGTCGATTCAACAAAATAAGCTGATCTCTTCACTAAAAATATTTATTCACTGAATTGACAAATATAACAACCGGCGTCTATCGTCGCAACGATGATAACTTGGCTTTGCTATTCGGTAACATTATCTAAGTCAGGGTCAGTTGTGTGAACGCTCCGC
The DNA here is from genome assembly GCA_018342105.1 of Gonioctena quinquepunctata. NCBI lineage: Eukaryota > Metazoa > Arthropoda > Insecta > Coleoptera > Chrysomelidae > Gonioctena > Gonioctena quinquepunctata. The sequence continues at coordinate 78,853 of JAFIRS010004015.1, read as the reverse complement.
CATCTAACGCATATAATTCAACCAATATAATATTCTTCTATTTGAATTAAACTTTTTCCTTTGTTTGATTCAAATAAATATTATGTTTGTGTTGAAACAAATTTTCATTCAATAGGAGTTGGAGATTGTTTCAATAGATGAACATATATTCAAATCAAAGAAATGTTAGCATGGCGTTGAGAAATCCATTTTGTCACCGCAATATAGATAGACTTTATTGAAGCTTCAATTTGAACAGTTGAAAACTCAAGTCAATAAGTACAAATACACTTAGATATAGATATATATATATATATATATATATATATATATATATACATGATAATTTGCAGATATATGTAGAAGTTGCCTTCAAAAGTACAAAATTTCTGACATGACTCAACTTGCACTAGAATTAAATATTTAATAACATATCACAGTCAAAAGAATAAAATAAAATACCTGGTCACAATACCATATAATATACTATAGAACATAGATAAGAAGGGAAAATTAAAATATATGATATGGTAAAAGTTATTTTTCATAGAATTATTTTATTGAATACGGTTCGATGTCACACAATAGATCAAATACGTATTTTTTGAAAGTGTTTTTGTTGGTGCTCTCTTCTCTGATCAACGAGGGTATATGATTATAAAATTTGATACATGCATAATGTGGTCCTTTCTCAGTATTTTTTAATCTGTGCTTGGGTATAACGAAATTAGATTTGTGCCTTGTGGAGTACCTATGTTTGTATGTGTCACTTTCAAATTTGGATTTATTGTTATTTACAAAAAGAACACATACATAAATATAGATGGCATATACGGTGAGCATTTTGTGATGCTTGAAAATCCCACGACAGGAGTCTTTGTATTTCATATTCAACATGGTTTTCAAAATTCTTTTTTGCATGATTAAAATACGTTGTAATTGAGAACTACCACCCCATATTAAAATTCCATACTTCAGTAAAGGGTAGACTGTCCCATAGTATGCCGTTTTTAGAGCCTCAAAATTTTAGTTTTTTTTCAAAACTCTTATTGCAAAACATTTAGATGCTAGTTTTTTTGCCAGATTGTCAATGTGCTTTTCAAAATTTAATTTGTCATCTATATATATGCCTAACACTTTACTCTCAGTAGAGAAGTATAATTCTTCTCCATTTCTTAGAGGCATCGACTCCGGAATGGCAATATTTTTCCAACTTGTTTTGAAAATAATGCAGTCCGTTTTCGCAGTGTTTAGAAGTAATTTATTCTCATTTAGATATGTGGATACTGTAGAAATATTTTTTTGTATTGTGTTTTCCAAATGAATGTAGTTATCAACTGGTAGAATGAGATTTGAATCGTCCGCATAACTAACAATTTTAGTATTTGAGTATTTAAATAGTTCCGAGAAATCATTTATATAAATTTTGAAGAGTAGCGGACCTAATACACTCCCTTGTGGAACCCCTCTTTCAATTTCAGTAAAATCTGATGGAAATTCTTCATTTTTTTTACTTTTTGTTTTCTATTGCTTAAATAAGATTTCAGGAGATCATGCGCCTTTCCTCTAAATCCATAATTATATAGTTTATGAAGCAAAATGGAGTGATCTACACAATCAAAAGCTTTACTGAGATCAAGTAAAACACCACAGGCACAAGTCGTGGACTTGATCAACAAAATATCAAATAAAGCTGTTTCTGTGCTTCTGCCTTTGAGAAATCCATGTTGAAATTCATTCAATATTTTATGTGCTTTAATAAAATTCCATCAATAGAATACACCTGTGTTTTGGGATGAATTTTAGTTAGTCCGGTCAAGCCAATAAGAGTGACCAAATAAATTTGGTTGAATTAACAAAGCCTTTTTGTCCGTGTATTAGATCGGAGACAAAGTTTCTTTCAATCGATTGTTCATCGGAAATACAGAAACAAATCATTTCTTGGAATAGTCAACCACACTCACTTCATCAGAAAAAAGATTTAAAATTCAAAACACGATTTTGTAGAAAAACTATCCGAAAAAAAAAAGTTTACCTAACTGGAAGATATTAATTCCCCAAACAATTCAAAAATACTTGCTTACTATTGACCGACAGAAAATACATGATTTTATAATAATTAAATGACTGGGATATTCATTGTTACTCTTAAAATCAGTGATATAAGAAAAGCAATATTTATTCATGTATATGTGTATTGAGCTATGTTTGATTCAGTTATTCGCGATACCTTATCACATATACACTCCTTAAATGTCGTGAACAAAGAAATATTGAAAAATTCTCAATCCTACGTACAGTATTATTACTTTGTAGGAAAATGACTCTCTCTTTCTCAAAACATTTGCTTAAGACCAAGTCTTCTCTATTCTGTAGAACAATAATTCCTTTCTGTACATATTTTAGTTGGTATTTTAATTTGTGATATTGTATTTTCCAGTCGACTCTTTTGTTGTAAAACATATTAATGGTAAACGCTAACTCTACCCTTTGATAGTAGGCAGCCCTAACATATATAAACACATTTCATGTACTAATCATGTCAATTATTATTATTATATATTTGTTGTTGAATAAAATCATTTCAAGAGTTTTGTGTTCCTGAGTCATCAATTTTCTGACCCAATAAACATTCTGGATAATAAATTTCACTAATATATGTATTATTCAATTTGAGTAGGAAAAAGACAAGCTCTCCTAAATGAATTATGTAACAAAATTTATAATTGTTATGTCAATGTATCTCACTAATATTTTTGGGAGATATCAATTATGAATTACAAATTAATTTCATTTTCCATAACAAATTTACATCAAAATAACAGGAAGCAATAAACAATATATTACGAATGATATCAGATCTTCTAGCAATGCATTGGAAAATAGTCACGTTATTTCTCGTATGTGAACTAAACTGCAAACTCTTCAAAAGAACAAAAAAAGCTAATTAAAATCTTGTAGATGCCGCAAAGCAATCATTTCTGTAAATTATAATTTTTTGTACACGTTCCACAAATGCCTGGTTTTAATACTGAAAAAAAATTGATTAACTAATGAGGAAAGATGGATTCTCTATAAACAAGCTAGAAATAAAGCCGTCAAAATTATGAACGAATCAAAAAGACATTTCTTTGAACAACATTGATGGAAATAAGTTGATGTAAAAGCACCTCAAGAAATTTTAGGTAGAAAAAATGCAGGAAGATCAATTTTCATTTAAACTGCGAAGGAATAATTTGTAGTGATGAAATAATATTCAAGATATCATAACTAGTGTTAGTCCAACAAATGTAGAAAATGATGAAACCAAACTGTCCATCATCCATGTCTGAATTTGTTCCTTTGAAAAAATATAGTAATGATAAAGATGGTCTCGAAGTTGTAAAAAATATTTTTTCTCATATTGTTGGTTATCCACTACTGAATTTAATTAATTTGAGTCTATCAAAGGGAAGGATGCCGCAATGTTTCAAAACTTCAACACTAGTTCCAAAACCAAAAATTCTAAACCCTAACTTAGCTGGCAACTAAAAATGAAAGGATGAATAACCAGATCCATTTGAAAAGGGAAACATTCTCAATTGAATATTGATAGAAAGATTTTTCTGTGAATTGAAAAATCCACGATTAAAATGAAGTTATTTATTATTATTTATATTTTCAACAAATCAATCTATCATACCCCATGACAGGTTTTAATGTCAGAAAACACGAATTTCAAAGTGTCTCTCCAAAAGAAATGATTCTAACTTTTTCCATCTTTGCAAAGTGAGATTGCTTCTTGAAAATGTGTTTCCCATTTCTTCCGGTCTTCCTGATGATCGTGGAAGCGTGAAATAGATTTTCGTCGACAAAAATGTATTGAAGACCTAGTGAATGCGATGTCTCTCCTGCGTCAATGTTACGAATGATTTCTCTTCTTTTGGAAAACATTCTTCTTTGCCTCATTCATCTTTATGAGTTCTTAATTAAGACTGGAATAAAAAATCAAATAACTATCTGAATGAAAATGCAAATTTTCAATTTCAGATTTTTTCTTTTGAGTTAGGGCCTTTTCAGAATATCTATCAGATGTAGTTCAATGTCCAGCGTGGCTTTAGCCGGGGAAGTAGTTGTTTTCTGTTAGACATTCACAAAACATAACTTCATTTTAATCGTGGATTTTTCAATTCACAGAAAAATCTTTCTATCAATATTCAATTGAGAATGTTTCCCTTTTCAACATGAATACCCCACAAGAGGTTATCTTGACGATGGAAGATAGTGACTAAGGTTTATCTTTCAGTCGTAGATGATTCCACATCTGATTATATGAACATCCTGTTTATATTTTCAACAAATCAATAGATTCATTTTTTGTGGAAACGCATTTTTTCGAAGGATTCCCTACAAAAGCAGGGCAGATCGATAGGTGCTTTTCATTGATGCACTTGTTTACTGTGAATCAGCCAACTCAGCGACATGATTCACAGCGATGCAAAAAATGCTTCTAATGTGGCATCATCAAAAATAATAAATGCGTTGTGTTCGATAATTAGTCATTATTTATCTGTTTTTGTGACGGAAGTTGTAGTATCGATTTCTTAGAAATGTAATGCGTTGTTTACAACTCTAGTGGATTGATACACAAACTGAGAATTCTTCTAAGTCGGCAATATAAAAATTTATTTTATTCATATTTTTTTAGAGAGTTACCTACTGAATTTTAAACCAGGAAATCGTTGCTCCAAAGTTACTTGAACATATTTTTAATTGAACTAAACATAATTTCAAATTCTCGAATAATGAAAAATTGCCCAAGTAACCCCTTCATGGCACTTACTCACTTCACACCTATATTACATGTTCCAATATATACCTGGTGTTTCTAATTGGGTCATTTTATACTTAAGTCGCGTTTACACTATGTAGCGAAACGTGCTATTTAGCAAAAGTTATATAACAAATGCTACATTTAGCAGAACTCAAACCGGAGAAATGTTACATATAGCAATTTTCGATGATACATGTATCTTTTTTGCTATATCTAGCAAAAATTATGCTATCCATTCGGAGTCGGTGAAGGAGGTTCACATTTATGACTTGTTACGTAACATCGCTATTTAACATGTTACATGCTATACAGTGCTCGTCTAAAGTCCGTTTCCCCTACTAATTTTTGAACCACCTGGTATATCGCAAAAAAATTTGGAGGGCTTGAATAGGAGATAAAAACTTACTTTTTCATGGAAAAATCACAGCTAAAAGTTTTAAAATGGCGGCTGAGCGCCATCTTCAATATTTTTTTTATATAGAACACCCCGTATATTATTCTATTTTTGACATCTGCTCATAAATCTCAACAGTTTTCTCTAATACACTCAATCCTCAATTCAATTGTTTTCGAAATATTAACGTTTGAAAAGTGACATTTTGGTCATTTCAAAACACTAATGTTGCATTCAATCAAGTTTGCATTGGAAAAAATCATTGTCATCATCTTCTTCTTCACAGTCAAACTGAACTGCTAACTGTCAAATAGTCCGTTGAGCGACCAAATCCTTTAATGAAAAGTGTGATCATGGCTCGTAGTTTAGACGATAAATTTGAAGCAGTTTTGATATTAGGAGAAGCTGGAAGAAATTAACATCTAGCAGTCCGTATGTTCAATGATAGATTTCGAGGTCATATTTCGAGGTCATATTTGCGCAAACTTTTAAATAAGCTCCAAGCAACTGGTACGCTGAAAGATGCTCCAAGATCAGGAAGACCGCCTCTTTCAGAAGAAAAAAAGGTAGAAATTGTTGCTGAAATGGTAATCGATCCGACTCAGTCGACGTCTGCAGTTGCTGAATCCTGTGGAGTAAGTTCAAAAAGTGTCTAAAGAATCCTAAAAAAAAGAAAAGTTTCATCCCTACAAAATGAAAATCCTGCATGCTCTCACGGAGGATGATCCAGACCGGAGGGTTGAATTTTGTGAGTGGTTAACAAGACAATTGAAGGAGAACGGTGCTTCCTAAAACGTGTGTTTCGCATACGAATGCACGTTTTTTCCTAATGGAAAAGTTAACAAACAGAATGTACGATACTGGAGCGATACTAATCCGCATATTTTTAGAGAGGGACATACCCAGTTTCCTAAAAAGGTGAATGTTTGGGCGGGGATTTTGGGCAATCGCGTTGTTGGACCGATTTTCATCAGGGGCAATCTTACAGGAGTTCTTTACAGAAATCTTTTAGAAACTGAAATTGAATCTCGAATAAGACAAATTGTATTAAACAATCAGGAAGAGTTTGAGAATCGTGAAATCATTTTTCAGCAGGATGGGGCACCTCCTCATTTCGATTGCATGGCTAGAGAGTTCCTCGATACAAACTTTCCTGGGCGATGGATAGGTCGCAGGGGGAGTACAGAATGGCCACCAAGATCTCCGGATCTTACACCTCTAGATTTTTTCCTTTGGGGGTATCTGAAGTCAAAAATCTACGCCACTGAATGCCAAACAATAGAAGAGTTGGGACCCAGAATAATAGATACATGTGAAGAAATAGATGAACAGACTTTCATCAACGTTAGAGAAGCTATTTATAATAAGGCACTTTATTGACAAGATTTAGGAGGGGACCACATTGAACACTTGATGAAATAATTGTTGGGGTTAAATAAAAGTATTATACAAAAATAAATTATAATTTTTTAGCTAACTAATTTGTTTTGATTGTGAATTTACAGAACACATTCGTAGGCTTCGAGATTTTCCAGTAAGCGGTACTTTTTATCCTTAATAATATCTTTCTACGCCTCTTATTAGTCGAATTCATTAAGAGATTCAACTACAAATTAATAACAACGTTTAGTTAGCAAAATGTTATACCGAAAGTGTCCAAAATCCATACTTCATTTTTCACCGGAACGCCACTTTTCAAACGTTAATATTTCGAAAACAATTGAATTTAGGGGTAAAGTGTATTGGAGAAAACTGTTGAGAATTATGAGCAGATTTCGAAACTGGAATAATATACGGGATGTTCTATTTAAAAAAATTATTGAAGATGGCGCTCAGCCGCCATTTCAAAACTTTTAGCTGTGATTTTTTCATGAAAAAGTAGGTTATCTTCTATTTGAGCCCTCCAAATTTCGTTGCGATATACCAGGTGGTTCAAAAATTAGTAGGGGGGGAACGGACTTCAGACGAGCAATTAATCAGAACTCAAAACTAAGAAATGTTACATTTAGCAATTTTCGATGATACATGTATCTCATTTTGCCATTTCTAGCAAAAATTATGCTATCCATTCGGAGGGTCCACATTTAAAGACATGTTAGATAACATTGCTATTTAACATGTTACATGCTATATGTTAATAAGCCGGGTTACGTCCACATTATAAATTTAGTAACCATGAATACGTATGGCGAGAAAGAGGCTCTGCTCGCAGCAGCGGCGTGCGTAATTATTTTTGAAGAAAGTAAAAGAAAGACGCGTAAAACGTGGTTTTGGGTCCGTCGTAGCCCACAAGCAAGATCTAGATATAGTGTAACTCAGCTATTAGAAGATCCAAAAAAGGAAGAAAAGGCTTAGCCGAATTGGGGATTAGAATACGAGGGGAGCTTTACATTTTTTTTTCTCAACTTCTTCTTTCTCCAAATTCATACTTTTGGAAATGTCTATCCATGCAACATGATTTTTTTGTTTCACTTTGAATAACTCAATTAGTTTGCAGGTCCGTTCTTTGCTCCACTCCATTATAATGAGACCACAAAGTAATAAAGTAACTACGATTCTTATCCGGCGGCGACTCTGATTAATACGTGAAGTTAAACTACAAATATTGTCTGGACGCGTTGTTTAATGTTACAATAGCGATGTCGCCCAACACCTTCTGATAATTACCGACTAAAAATGGGTAACATCTAGCGAGTTATATAGCTTCCAAATTTGCTAAATGTGATTAAAAAAGATGTAACATGCTGTATAACTTCGCTATATAGCAGTGTTATAAGATACCAAAAATATTCATTCGTCATCCTTAAAAAGTTTTTGAAACTACCGTCACATCTTATTTCCTAACACAATGAGGGTTGTACGTCATAATCATCAGCATTCAAGTCATTTAACAAGTCACTCCCACTGTACTTTTTGCCTGGCTTGTAGCGATGACCGGACCCACAACTTTCGTTTTCTTCTGTGTGTGAGTTGCCAAGAATACTGTAATTGCTGCCGCTAGCAACTGATCCTTCCTCCTCGACATCTCCTCCTACGAAACTACTCTGTTGCATTATTTTTGCAACATGTAACATGGGTTCATTTCGGTTCAATAGCTTCTGCTATATGTAGGTAACATTGCTAAATATATCATGGGTCTATTTTGGTAGAACTGATAAATATAGCTTTTGCTATATAACATTGTAACACTGCTAAATATAGCAGGTTTTGCTACATAGTGTAAACACGGCTTTACTACTGTTCTTCGAATCGCTAATGGGAGCTTAATGGTTCTATGAGGATTAAAGTAAATAAGGTGGAACACATCGGCCCTTTTTCCTCATTAAGTCGATTTTTATTATGGTTTTTGTGGAGAACTATACACTTCACGTTATCTAATTTTCTACTGTCGTTGACCGGTTTGATCATTTTCAAATTATGATTATATAAAAGCTTACTGAGTGCATGAATCAGTGCTACTGGTCCGAAGATTATTAATTTTTTGTCAAAATTCATAGAATCAAAATGGCGGCTCCAAGATGACGGAAGATCTCTGTGATTATGGTCCAATTCTATTCAAAATTGGTATGTGAAAGTTTTCGGGGTAGGAGATTATGAATCTATGGTCGAAATTCATAAATTGAAAATGGCGGCTCCAATATGGTGGACAAGTTTTGTGATTATGGACCGTTTCCATTCAAAATTGGTATGTCGGGGTTTTTGGGGTCGGAGATTATGAATTTAGTCGACGATTATTGATTTTCTGTTAGAATTCATAAATTGAAGATGGCAGCTCCAGGATGGCGGACTAGTTATTCTTTAGATGGTCTCCTCATTGAAGAACTAGATAGCTCAAAACTTACAGAAAAAAGGCCGCATAATGACGATGCATTAACAAACATGCATGGATTGAGGCGTACTTACTAAAAAGCAAAAAATAAAATAGTTAATATCTGATGGCTCCTTATTATACCAAGGACTCAGCTAGGGAATGAGATATTGATTTATTTTTTGCAACATACGACCAATATATGTTACGAATATGTTACTACATGTTACAAAGTTCCGAATATCGAAGAATCACGCTTTCAAAAGCTGAATCTGGCAGGTTTAAGATGTTCTTGTGGCTATAGATTCCTCTTGTTCCTCTTATTGAGCCTTATATGCTGATTTTGATGCAGTTTTCATCCGTCTATAAAGCGCAATGGTAAATAAATAGATGCAAATGTCTAGGCCATTAGCACAAAATGAATGGGATGATGAAATGAACCGATAACATCTCAGATTTTTCTTTAAACTCATAGCATTACTGAAACCTCGCACTCTCGATTACAAAGCAGCTCGCGGCTGGATTTTGTTAACAGTCAATAAACAGCTTTTTCAGAAAATAAGTAATTATATAAACACCCCAAGGTGAATCGTAATAACTAATCCGCCAGATAAAAACTCTTCGACAGACAACAACAACAACAATGCTCATTTAATTATTTGAAACAATTGCACAACATCGTGAAATCATTTTGAAAAATATCTCCAACCTTGTACGAGTTTCGATCGTAGCCCCAAACGAAGTTTTTCGAAATATCGATATATATTTCCGACACACCCGCACTTGCGTGGTGGAGAAAGGCATGCCAAGATAAAAGTTAATAATAAGTGGCGGAGAAAAGCAATTTATCACCATTGAACAAGATCGAATATTCGCCTCCAGGCTGATTTGTTAGTCAAGACTTGTTTATCTTTATCATTTCAACGGTAACTAGATATACATGATTGAAATACAACATGGAATAAGTAAGTTTCTTCAAATTGCAATTAGAGATATTTGCTTCCGCGATGTAGTGGAAATGAGTGGTTTTTGAGATCATATACAGGATGTACTCACGTTGATTGTTATTCGGATTCTTTATAATTTTGTACTTATCTACAAACTCCATAACTTTTTTCTATCCAAGCTATCGACTTTTAAACGATAGGTCCGGCAATGAGGTACATTCTAAAAATATTTCTATTTATATACAGGATGTCCCAAAATAAGATACATAACTAAGCTCTGTTTTTTTAACCCCCCATTTCAGTTACATTTTTGGATTCGCCACTAAATTGTCGATATAACGCACCCCCGTTCCTTTCTAGACTTATCTGCAATAGTTTTTGACGTATGTCAATTTTTGTGTCAAAATAGACCCTCAGAAAAATTCATAACTTCAGAATAAATAACTCAACCACTTTTTTTCCAGTCGATTCCTCAGGCTTCATCGCATCTTTTGAGATACGGGCGAACTGGCAGTCGATATTCCATCGCCTACTACGATTTTTTGAAGAAAATGACAAATTACAAACGGCAGTAACTCGACTTTTGCAAATGCAACACCCTATATTTCATTGCATCAGTTGAGAGCTTTTTGCCGAAATAGGGTTTGTGGGGAATAGGAAATCGAGTAGGCCGCTGTTGTTAGATTTGACACATCCATACAATAAAATGAAATTGCAATAGAAACAGGAGTACATCAGAAGGGGAACAATTCTAATAATATTTACAAAAAGAGGAAAGGATGATTAACAGTAACAATGTAAACATTTTGAGGGAAGGCTACGTATAAATGCTCAAAAAGTCCACCATCATATTCCACACAAGCTGTTAGACTTCTAGTAAATCAGCCCCGAACTCTAGCAAGCATTGCTTCATCAGATGAACGGAAAGCCTCAGTGATCCTGTTTTCCATATCATCCGCAGTTGTTGGACAATCTTCGAAAATCTTTCCTTCACGTACCCCCAAAGAGAGAAATCTATAGGGGTATGATCTGGGGACCGCGACGGCTAAGGCATAGTACCTCCTCTGCCTATCCAACGGTTGGGATAGGATTGATCTAAAGATTCTCGCACGATCCCATGGTTATGCACCATCGTGTTGGGACTACATGGTCCTTCTGGTATACAAAACAGGTTCTTCTAACATTTTGGGAAGATGTTCGCTAAGAAAATGTAAATAACTAGTTCCCCTTTTGAAGATTTATTTAATATTTATTGATAAATAAATACCATATAAATATTTAATATCTCCGGCTATGCATTTTACCCTTTTCTTTTACCTTATTTTCTTCACCTCAGCTAACTCAATCGGTACGCCTATGGAATCTCAGAAGTCGGTTCTACTGTGGAACCCCCTAGTAGTTTTTCGATGTCAATTCATTGTTGATCAAACATTGAAAATAATGCAGAGATTCATCAAAATAATAATTTCCTTTTTTCAGGAAAAACTTACTACTACCTATTCTGCGATAAATAACCTAATTAGTGCTTCCTAGCAAGTATTTACAGAAAATGTGAAATTATGTGATGATAAACGTGAAATTTAACCTAGTTTTATAGGTTATGTGGTCAAAATGGTAATTCGTGAAAAGTTCTATCAAAATTCTTTAAAAGTTTTGTTTTTAATTACATGGTGGTAACTTTTATGGTTTCAAAAATACCTGGGACTTCTTGTAACGAGAATGTTCAGTGTTTGGGTTTTTCTCCGATTCCTAGAAACTGCTGCTACTTTTGTCCACTGTGCCTTCGCCTCGTCTTGGTGAATCTCCAATGAAAATAGGTAAGCTTAACTCTGCATCTGGGATCTTTTATCTGCTATTGTTCTTTATATTATTTCCCATGTTGTCTTGATACATAACTGTTTTTCTAATACAAATTGATTGAATTTTATCGTTGGTTCTTCCAAAATTATTTTTCTGTTCTCCCTCACTTAGCTTGTTGATTTATCTCCCTTGATACGAACACATTTAGGTTTCTTTCTCGAATTTTCGATTTTCACGCACCTTTTGTTGCACTTTTTATTATATTCACTTCTTTGACAGTTTTTATTTACGAAACATTTCTAACTACCTTATAAACTATATACAAGACATGTTAAAATCATTCTTTTGACGTTTCTGCTTTTCATATTTTCAAAATTTCTTATTTTGCATCAAGATCTCTCCTGGCATCGCATTGGCTGTTGTGATCAGATCAAATTTCTTATAAGGATGTTCGAACTTTTAATATTTTGTTATCTGCTTGTGCTCAAAATATATTCGTAAATTTTGATTTCTAAAAATTTTAAAATTATGCCAATTACTTGTAATGTTGAAAAAATGTTTATTTCAAACATAGGTAGCGATTAATATTATACAAGGTTTCAGAAAAACGGTGGAATCTTCAGAAAAACTGCAAAATAACAGCACAGATTACTAAATACGAAAAAAAAAATATTTATGGATTTTTTTCAATTTTTCATTCTCATTTCAACTCTTTAAATATTTAACGTACTTCTAAACATAACAATATATATATATATATATATATAAATGAACTGCCAACTGCTTTTTCATGACCAATCAACACTCGAACTGCAAAATAAAATAAACTACACAGCTGATGCCTAATATAGTTCTCGATACATCAAAAACAAGTTTCACTACCTTCCATAACAGACAAAACACTACTTGAGAGATAAGTGCCATGTGAAGTGGAATGAATAGAAAAATCGAATTTAAACGGTTTTCTTCACATAAAGGATTCAATATAAAATTGAACCAGAGAAAGGTAGATCTCAGGTGAAAAACAACTACTTTCCTGGCAAAAATTCAACGTTCTGCGTGGTATTTGCCAGGAAAGTAGTTGTTTTTCACCTGAGATCTACCTTTCTCTGGTTCAATTTTATATTGAATCCTTTATGTGAAGAAAACCGTTTAAATTCGATTTTTCTAAAACACTACTTCTTGGACGGAACACCTCTTGAACAAAGTACGTCCTCCAAATTTTTAGGCATCATAATCGACAACGATCTCGGCTTCAAATCACATTGCAGAAATCGGACTAGCTCTCTGCTCTCTAAATGCTACCAAACCAGAATCCTAAAAAAATGTTTTAGACACATCTAGTCTCCCAGCAGACTTCATGACGAGATCTTTTCAAGAAATTTTTAATTCTTCCACTCCCTGGTTTGTATATTCTAGAAGCAGTAATATATATCCATGCAAACCAAAAAAATGTTTTCCACAAATAACCAATAACCACAACTATAACACGAGAAGAAAAAACTACCTTCATTTAACTAATTCACATCTCACCATTTGCCAAAAATCATTAATCGTGATAGGACTGAGATTATACAATTAACTTTCCAATGGGCTGAAAGTATTAGAACAAGGGCATATTTTCAGAAAAAAAAACAGACATTTTCTACTGGGCATTACTCCTTAGAACCTCGACGAATATTTTGAATATTTTCGATCCTTTTATGGATACTAACATATATATATATATATATATATATATATATATATACATATATACATTCACTTATTTATTTTTTATTTATATATAAATGTGTGTGTATGTATACAGGGTGATTCAAAAGTCTTTGACAAACTTCAGGAGGTGATTCCTCACAATATTCTAATATGAATTGTCTAAATAAATATATGTCCGGAAACGCTTCGTTTCCAAGATACAGGGTGTTGAAGTTTTATTTTCATTTTCGTTTTTTTTAAATAACTTTCGAAATACTGACTTTAATTGAACGAAAATTGGTATTGATAGGTTTTTCGAGGTGTCAAATTCGAACCTGATGTTATTATTGTTCTTACTGGTAAGGGGCGCCACCTACACGTCTTTTTCTTTTTTGATGATTCATAACATTTTTGAGCGTACTTCTAGCACATTTTTCAGTATAAAAATCAATTCCTCTATCATATATACGTAAAAAGTGACCCTTGTTACAAGTCGCCATAAGCAACCATTTTCTAGATATTTGGACTTGAAAATTTCAAGTCGATTATTTAATAATCTATGCGTGTTCAAGTTATCACCATTAATTTGCATTTTTCACAAAAATGCGTAGGAAATGAATTTGACGTTTAAGTAAGTAGTTTTGGGTTTTGTAGGGGGCGCCACCTTTCCTATTTATTTTTACTCGTTTGAAATAGTTATTTTTGTAACAAGGGTGCAAAATCTGTATTTATTTTAATAAAATGTGCAAGAAAAATCAACATTTCACTTCAAGAAATTTAGAATATGTAGAATAAAATAAAATAGAGGGAACGAAATTGTATTCAAATAAATTGTTCAGAGTGTCCACCTTCAGCGAAGATACAGGCATTCAGTCTTCAAGTCATTGAATCTCGTACCCGCTCAAAAATTATTGGTGTGTTTCTTATTGTTTCACAGGCGTCTACTATTCGATTTCTCAGATCTTCCTCGTTCGCTACTGGAGTTTTATAAACTAGTGACTTCAAATGACCCCAAAAATAAAAATCTAGCGGGTTTAGATCTGGGGACCTTGGTGCCCTCGTCTGGTTAGGTTCTTCTACACCCCTACCGATCCATCGATTTGGATAGACAGTGTTGAGGAATTCCCTGGCTACAACGCTAAAATGGGCCGGAGCCCCATCATGCATAAACCACATGCGGATACGAATTTCATTTTCTAAAAAGTCTCTGTAAGTTGCGCCATTCAGTCGGAACGGAAGAAAGAAAGGACATATCAAGTAATTATCAATTATTGCCACCCATACATTTACATAAAATTGATACTGATAATGTATTTAAACATGGTTTGTTATGAAAGTTTGTGATAGCATTTCGGGAGAAGTTCGCCTCGCCCGTGAAGAGTACATATCTTAAAAATTGAGGATTTCCAGCCAATTTTCTCAAAAACCACTGACACATAGTAATGCGTTGGGGTAGGTCTCGTGGTAAAAGAGCTTGTACCCTTTGAATATGGTATGGATGAAATTGTTGATCGTGGATAATTCTCCAAACTGTGGACTGAGTAGAATTGAGAGCTTCTGCAATTATTCTTGTACTTGTTTCTGGGTTCTCTTCGAGAGCGTTCAAAACAGCTTCTTCCAATTCTGGGGTTCGGACTGCTCGTGGTCTTTCAATAATATCAGCTGCCCTCTTAAAGCTACCTGTTGCTGCCAAACGACGGTGTAGAGTGGTGAATGGTGGAGCTGAAGGCAGTACTCGATTAGGAAATCGCTCCTGGTAAATGTCCCGCGATGACATCGAAGGCCATAACGAAATCATATCGGCTAAATGAGCATTATTGTTACAATCCATTTAAAATGGGTTAAACTTAGAAACTATCACAAAATAACATAACGTTTGACTGATCACATATATTTATTACAAAGTTGTTTACTTCAGAACGTCAAATTCATTTCTAGGCATTCTTGATGCAAAATATGTTATGTACAAAGTACCTGAACGTCAAACATGTTCTAGATATCTTTGAAAAAATGTGCTAGAAGTACCCTCAAAAAGTTATGAATCTTGAAAAAAGAAAAAGACGTGTAGGTGGCGCCCCTTACGAGTAAGAGCAATAATAACATCAGGTTCGAATTCGACACCTCAGAAAACCTCTCAAAACCAATTTTTGTTTAATTGAGGTCAGTATTTCGAAGTTATTTAAATAAAACGAAAATAAAAATAAAACTTTAACACCCTGTATCTTGGAAACGAAGCGTTTCCGGACATATATTTATTTAATAAATTCATATTAGAATATTGTGAGGAATCATCTCCTGAAGTTTGTCAAAGTACTTTTGAATCACCCTGTATATTAACTATGTAGTGTTTTCTTATGAGTAATCTTATTATACATGTACTCTGAGTTGACTTGTCTTATAGCTCTACAAGCTCACATGTGGATCAATAAACTAATCAATGTTATTCTAACCATCGCTTTTGTGATGAACATTCTTCAACCAGTGAAGATTTTCCGATCGCATAATAATGTTATGTTTGTTGACCGACCCGTTGTTCTTAAATGTTGCTTCATCAGAAAACAAAGTTTTGTTTGAAGTATTGTAATCCTCGTCAATCGTGCCATTCATTTGAATACAAAACCACACTCTATTTGCAAAATCAATAGCATACAATTCTTGATGTAGGTTCAGATGCTAAGGATGGAACTTGTTTTAATATTTTAGGAACACGGGAGCCTCTTCACAAAAACATTCAATATAAATTGAAACAAGCGGTAGACCACAAGCGAAAAACAACTACTTTCCTAGAAAAATCGAATTAAAACGGTTTTCTTCACATAAAAGATTCAATATAAATTGAACCAGAAAATGGTAGATCTCAGGTGAAAAACAACTACTTTCCTGGCAAATACCACGCAGAACGTTGAATGATATTCACCTGAAAATCCATGCATACCTCCATATAAATGGACATTGAATGCAAATGTTTCTTTCTGATAAGCTCGATTATGTTTAATTTATGTCGTGTTCACCTAACAATCCGCATACCGGTTTCAGGCTTTTTTGGCCCTCATCAGTACGGAGTAGTCAACCAGCCAAAGGTCCGAAGAGCTCTGGCTGAAGCGAGACACAACATAAGCAAAACCATCATCGAGTCTATAACACCTATAGGTACGCCTGAAACCGGTATGCGGATTGTTAGGTGAACACGACATAAATTAAACATAATCGAGCTCATCAGAAAGAAACATTTGCATTCAATGTCCATTTATATGGAGGTATGCATGGATTTTCAGGTGAATATCATTCAACGTTCTGCGTGGTATTTGCCAGGAAAGTAGTTGTTTTCACCTGAGATCTACCATTTCTGTTCAATTATATTGAATCTTTATTGAAAAAACCGTTTTAATTCGATTTTTCTATTTATTCCACTTCACATGGCGTTTATCTTTCACTATATGCTAGTCGGGCTTGCCACTCCTACTGAGAAGGAATCTTTTATTTAGAAACCTATCGAGGTGGGAGATTTTCGGAGTGTTTCTTTCTGTCACTAGGTACCGCCAGTTAAAAGTTTTCTTTTCCGGCGTACCTATAGGTGTTATAGACTCGATGATGGTTTTGGTTATGTTGTGTCTCGCTTCAGCCAGAGCTCTTCGGACCTTTGGCTGGTTGACTACTCCGTACTGATGATGGCCAAAAAAGCCTGAAACCGGTATGCGGATTGTTAGGTGAACACGACATAAATTAAACATAATCGAGCTTACCAGAAAGAAACATTTGCATTCAATGTCCACCTGAAAAATCTATGAAAACTTTCATTGATAATGGAAATTGATTGCAAATGTTTCTTTCTGATAAACTTGATCATGTTTGATTTATGCCAGGTTCGCCTAACAATCCACATACCGGTTTCAGGCTTTTTGGCCCTCATCAGTACGGAGTAGTCACCAGCCAGAGATCCGGAGAGCTCTGGCCGAAGCGAGACCCAACACAAATGAAAATATAATCAATCCTAATCACCTTTAGGGTGACGCAGGAAAAAGTTACTTTTAACTGGCGGTACCTAGTGACAGAAAGAAATTGACTAAAGATGAAACAGGAGTTGGGGCTGCTATAGCAGCAGGAAGCCAGGAAGAGAAAGGAATTTGAGCATTTTTTGTTACTTTTTTTATTCTATCTCGATAGGAATGGCTGTATGCCCGACAAGGCGTATACATCAAACAACAGCCACCTCATACAGCCACTCCTATCGAGATATAATCCTATTGAGATAGGTGAATAGTAGAGTGTTTCTTTCTGTCACTAGGTACCGCCAGTTAAGAGTTAATTTTTCCTGAGTACCTAAAGGTGATTAAGCTTCATTATATTTTCATTTGTGTTGGGTCTCGCTTCGACCAGAGGTCTCCGGATCTCTGACTGGTGACTACTCCTTAGTGATGAGGGCCAGAAGCCTGAAACCGGTATGCGGATTGTTAGGCGGACCTGGCAAAAATTGAACATTATCAAGTTCATTAGAAAGAAACACTTGCAATCAGTGTCCATTGTCAATGGAAGTTTGCGTAGATTTTTGGGTGGATATCATTCAACGTTCTGCGTGGTATATTCCAGGAAAGTTGTTATTTTTCGCTTGTGGTCTACCACTTTATATTGAATGTTTTTTGTGAACAGTCTCCCAAGTCCCTTTTTCTTAATATATTATACTTCACATGGCTCTTTTGTTTGTTTTTTCAAATAGTTTTGTTCTTGCTTTTTGCTAATGAAGGATTTCTATCAGCTTCGCCAATACAGTGGACCATATTCACTTATTCTTCGCAAATTAAATTTATTATTAACAATTAGACGTGTACATTTATCAAAAGAAAACAGATGTGTAAAATTTTATGACAGCGGTCTACTCGATCTCTTTTTTTTTAAAACATAAAAATTTCTTATTTTGCAACAATGTACAAGTAAGTATATGGTAGAATAAAAACATTATTATCATTATAATTTTTATTATTGTACATGAAATATACGATTACAAAATAAAATAACATACATACAATAATTATTATCATCATCTTAGGTTAATTTCATCGTGATTTTAATTAAAAAAAAATCCCCTGAAAGAAAACATATTGGCGTATATCCTTTTAGCTGATGCAAGATGAAAGGCAGGTACTCTTTTTTTCGTAAGAACACCGCATACAAAAACACCTCCTTTCCTAACCTTTCACCACAAATATGCCCCGCCGTCGCCGCGGCGATAAAAAACCTCCGTTTTGTCTAAAATCTTTGAATAACAAAAGAATTCCAACCAGCTGAGTAGATATTCTCCAGAGCACACCGAGATTTCCATAGATGTAATCACGTATGCATGAAAAGAACGTAAAAAGGAGTTGAATGAGTGCGTGATCTTGCATGGCCAGCCTGATTCATCTACAGGATGAGCTTTTAGTTCTTCCGCCAAACACTTGAGTTTTGATCGAGCGACAGTGAATGGACGATGAAAAAAGACGACTACAAGGTGCAAGTGTTTTCTTACAAGCTGAGAGGATCTTAATGAGGATGTAAATAGTGGAATGTTTGTGTGCTTTTCTTCAGGTGTGCTTGGTAAAGAGTAGACCGACAAATTTGAGTGTTGTTGGGCTCCGAAAAGATTGCCTATTATCTTGAAGCATCGATAAATTTGAAGATTCTTGTCGATATTGGTATTCAATGATGCAAAAGAATTGTATAGATATCGAAATCACTTTTTACTGAAACAATACGATTCTGCAATATTTTTTTCATCTTCATGTATGTTGAGATAGTTTTACGTATTTCTGTCGCGGCGATTTTGTGTTCTTGGTCCTCAAAAGGTTCGATTTCACGACGTTTCGGCAAATTCTCATTTGCCATCTTCATCATCAAATTATAGATAGTGACACCTATAATCTCTGCGGCGAAGCTTAGACCTAATATCGTGGGATTTCAATGGCACGAAATTTCGTGCACATTAATAGGTCACCAACAAATGTCAGCATAGGCCAACCCACGATACTAATATTCGTACTCCTAGTGCGTTCAGAGTAACGCAAAACAATATATATATATATATATATATATATATATTGTTATGTTATGAAAAACCAGTTAGATATCTTAAAAAGAAAAAACCCACAAAAAAGAATAATTATTGATTAGCTATTAGTTTCAAGAGATTGTTTATAACATAATTTTAGAAGTTCCATTTCCTTTATAAGCCTATGCATGATATGAATAGATAAAATTGTCCAAATTATATAACACAATCAATTTCATACACTGTCATAATGATTATAACCCATAATTCTTCAAAAGACAACAAAAAGTCTAGATTTACAAAATTTTCCTGAATAAAATGTGATCTACAAATTTATAAATTTGAAACATACAGTATATGAAATTGTAGCTAACTGAAAGTAGCCAATGGTAGAACAGCAAACTTCTTGATGACAATAGCCAATCAGGGAACAGATGGTCACACGTAGAATTTGAAATTGTAAGAGAATAAGAGCGGGAAAGTGTCAGAGGCAATTATTATTGAAATTTGTACATAGTTAATAAGAATGGAAAAATAGTTTTATGTATAAGTTATGACACATGACCATAAACAGTGAAAATGTGACAATATAGTGCGCGAATTCAAAAATTCGAATCAGAGGGAAGGAACAAAAATGGTATCCAGGTGACAACAAACAAAGCCACAAGGAGGAGATTGAAAAATAAATTTAGAACGAATGCCACGTTATATTTTTGGGAGGAAGAAAAATGGAATAATTTCCACATTATAAGTGGAAACCAAGATTACCTTATTTGTACACCGTATACAAGTATCCAAAACTGATTGCTGAATTTGTATGGTCCTTTTCTATTTGGTATTGGAGTTCCTGATAGCATTGGAGTGAAAGGGAATCCAAATCCTGGTTCCAGTTCCAGACAGGTATAAACCTTCCATAGTGCACATTCCGAACTCAACAATTTCACTAATAACGCATATTCCATCGGAAGAACTTTATTTCAATTGATTTCGAACTATTAAAGAAATTTTCACTCTCAAGGTAAAAGTGAGGTTGTGTAAATTTTACCAATGAACTTTTCTCATGATTATCCATGAATATTTGTAGATTCACCTTAGAGTAAGTTATCTTTCGTAGGCCAGGTAAAATTAAGTTTTCCTGAATAAAGGAAATAATTGCTTTTTGATACTTTGTCGTTTGTTTTCTACAATGATCAACAATCATACTTATGACCATTGAATAAATTGAAATTTGACATATCAAGCAGTGGCTAGTGGCTAAATTGCCTGAACCGGCTATCTGAGACAAGGGGCGTACCAACTGAGCTTAGCTGTGGTAAGGAAAATGATAACAATTGGCAGCAACGTGACGAGAGAACAGTGACGTAGCTAGCAATTATTATTACATTGCAAAATATATTATACAGGGCACAAATGATTATCTATATCATAACAATTTGGCTCACAAAGAATAGCCGAAAACTATTAGCAATCTTCATTTTATAACAACAAATTATATTTATAAATTATTATTCCATTACAAATATTTTCATATTATAACAACAACTATTATTATACAATTCATCATAACATTACCCAAAACCCAAAACGTGGGGCGAAATAATAACAAAAAAGATTGTTACATCCATCAATACATTACAATTTATGTATATATATATATATATATGTATATATATATATATATATATATATATATATATATATGTATATATATATAATATATATATGTATATATATATATTTCCAGAATCCAATAACTTCTCTAAAAACCTGTGTTTCTTTCCTTAAAAACCTAATTCCGTTTATTACAAACAAAAAAAATATTGTGTTTGATTATATATTCTGGAAAACTTTTCCAGGACAAGGAAATTTTCAATAACTATTCTAAAAATCCTTTCTTACCCTAAAAACCTCATTCGGAGTATTACGAACATTCCAAAAACAATAAGCCAAGTTGTTTTCACAAAACAAAAATGAATGTTACCCTGATCGGGATTCGTTCCTGTGACCTTCTGCTCGGTAGGCGACAGTGTAACCGTTGAGCTATTTCCTCGTTTGGTAATAAATGATTCTATATTTTTTTTCTACGCCAAATTTCTTATAAACCCAAATCTACCAATTTCCAGGCAACTTTCCAAATCTGTCCAGCCGTTCTCACGTTTTGCGATTACAAAGAATCGAGATTCATTTTTATTATATAGATTATTCTTCACTATTTTCCCATATTAAGTTTCGTTATTGGAACATGCAAGTTTGCAATTGCAGTCATCCGTAAAGAACACGTCTTCTTTCTTGCATAGACATTTCATTGCAGTGCAGATCTATGATTTTCCTGACATTGGCAAGAATTTGCGGCATCAAAAATTTGTCCCTCCCTTTTTGCCTCTATTTTACCTTATATAATAAGGAAATGAACGCAATTTCAACCTTTTAAAAATAAATATCCAAGCGTAAAGAAAACAAAATATTATCCATCACAAATAAAATCCCCAGATAACACAAAACACTTTACATTTGTTAGTAGAACAATACCATGCGGTCCTGTTATCCGTTGTTTTCAAATTGCTATATCCAATTTATTATCGAGAATAGATTCATATATAATGGACATGAAATGATGCTTGGGAAATTGCGCAGTTTTTAGTGAAAATAGAATTTCAGTCGGATGAACTATGGGTGACTTTCAGCGTGTTGAAAAATTAACATTTTATTGAAAATTTAGTCTCGGTACAACATAATGCTCATTTTCGGAATAGTAATTCACGTAACAAGTTCCGAAAGTGATATTTTACGGGCTGAGTAGGAACTTTCCAGGACGAGCCTTAGGCGAGTCCTGGAATCCTGCGGATCCCGTAAAATCACTTTTGGATCGTGTTACGTACAATATTTTTTCTGTAGCCGTTTTGTATGTTAAAAAGGATATCGATGGATAATAACGTATGAAATTTATATAACAATCACTCTTATGATTACATTACTTATGAATATTAATTACACAATCATGACAATTACTTATATTAATATTATTAGGGATATTAACAGAAGTGGCAGTGTTGAAATTAGAATTAGACGCATCAGTAATTGTACTAGTTTTCGAGATATTAATTTCGTTACGGCCCATTTCAATCTGTGAAGCTATGAGAATTTTGTTTCTTAAAGAATTTTCTATGTATCCCTCTGCTACATTGGTTGATTTCCATCCTCCGTCTCTCTTCAAATTGGTTATACTACCACCACTTTCAGCGAGTAAAGTGGCTGAGCTCCTTCGTAAACAGTGCCCGGTGTATTCTTTGGGATTCGGTAATTTAAGAAATTCAGCAATTCTGCAGGCGATTTTTCCAAAAGTGTGAATACCAATAGGTTGTATAGTACATTTTCCGTTTTTATAATATACAAATAATCTACGATGTGGTGTGTTTGCTTGACGTAATGACAACTATTTTCTGTATAAAGAAATATTATTTTCTCCAATGACGACAAAGGTTCTATCCATATTCGTTTTAGAATTAGGAATGTTAATCACTAACTATCTTCCATATCATCTAAATTCATTTAACAAAGCTCTTCACGACGACAAGCGCCAGCCATACCAATTATTAATGAAACCTAAAATAAAAATAGAATTAATCATAAGGAAGAAGAGGAATTAGATTTATTTATATTACCTTTGTCATTAGGTTGATATTATCTCCAGCTTCTGATAAGAAGTAATCTATTTCTTCTTTATTCAATACTTTTGATTTTTTTGGTTTATAGCCAATGGATTTTCTTTTAAGGAAAGCAATAACTTTGGGATAGCGGCTCATATCTATTATTTTCAATATTAATTGTGGACTTAAGCATCGAGTAATTGCTCCAGAGGCTTGATGGCTATAAGATTTTAGATTTTCCCATTAAATAATGCAAGAAACACTTGTTCATTTATAGTATGCACATTTTTATCATTCCTCCATTTTTGAAATAAATTGTAAACCAATCCATACCTCTCTCTTGAGTTTACCGGCAATAATTCATAAGTAGCCGCTTTAGCAGATTCACATCTCATGTGGAATCATTTCAGCCTCACTTTCACTACTGATTTCAATTTTTTTGATTTGAAAAGCGAAAAAACACACACCAATGTTACATGACAAGCGCTGTCATAATAAAATACAAAGTTCATGTTATTGTCAAAGCCGCCTACATAGATACCCAAAATCGTCCCGAAAGTAACAAGAATCGTCCCGAAAGTAAAGAAATCGTTTCGAAAGTGAAAAAAATCGTCCCGAAAATAGCTACTTTCGGTACCATTTGTGTAAAGTGGTACTTTCGATTTAATAAATCATACCGAAAATTTTATTTTCGAGACGGCTGCAGAAAAAATGAATTATTGTTTTTCGAATTTTCTATGACCCATTTTTGGAATATTCCAAATTTTTTCGTTTTTTCCATGTAACTTTTGTCACGACCAAGGTGACGTGTCGTGGGTTTTATAAACCATTTTTTTGTGAAAATCGTAGTGAAGTGTTTTCAGTTTACTTTAATTATGGATTTTCACAAAGTATCGGCTGCATCTATTCAAAATTTGAATACTATACACTACCTCGAAATTCGCAACAAAAGTTTTTCGTATTGGAATAAAAAAAAACATTACCATAATGTGAACAATCACAACAGCTTTTGCACCTACCGAGCCATTAATAAAGCCGTTGTAGATCTTATCGATGCAATTGAACAATTACAATCGGCACTAATGAATTATTAATCGCACGCCGTCCATTCTCACGATACACTTCCCGTTTTTTTTTTCCGGCGCAAACCTAACCTCAAACACCATAAAAGGATTAACATATCTAATTCGCTTAAATATTTAGATTTATTAATTTCACAGTTTGAGATCGGGCCCTTGGGCCTAGAAAGAATCGACGAATAATGCGGGTTATGTAATGAATTTAGCAACAATTGATGAAGAGGTATTAGTCATTGTGCCTAATTTAAAAGGGTTCAAAATATTTGCATTAATATTGTGAGTCGGTGGCAAAAAAGCGGAGCCTGCTGAGAGGACACACCGATGGAATGTTCCGAGGGGCGAGAGGTTGTTTATACAGGGTGTACAGAATGAATTGTTTGAGTTTGGGATTATATGAACGGAAGTCATCAATACAAAAACCGAGAGTAGTTGGTGGATTATCGCATATGCACCAACTTTCTGCAATATTTGTATTTTGGCTGTGCAATTAATTTAAAAAATTCCCATATGTTGCACACTTAAATGACCGCACTATGTATACAATAGTAATAATAATAATAATAATAATAACGTGTATTAGAGTAAATGCAATACAATGGATCTACTAACACTAATAAACGAAAAAAACATTCCACAGAAGGAATATTAACAAAAATATCCCTTGTGCGTGGTGAGATGTGAGTAATATCCTAGATATTAATAATAACATGACAATGATGATATAATATACAGTGCTTCTCAAAAGTCCCCTCCTCCCCTCTTATTTTTGGAACGATTATACATAAACAAGTGAAATTTGGAAACTGAATATCAAAGGTTGTAAACTTCCCCATTGTGACCTGTAATTTTAAATGGAACCCTACGGCAAGCGACAACTCTTTTAAAAGGTATCGAAAAAACCTATTCAATGATACTAATTTTGTTTGTTTATGGCAGTTTTGGCAACTCGCTTTTGAAAAACGCAAAGCTGTGATGAATTACATCAGTTTATACTAAAATTCCAAATTCAAGCTCCGCCTCTGGATAGTTGTCAAATAAGCTGACGTTTTTGTTAGTCTCCCTAATTCGACGTTTTTGTAATTGTCCAAGTTTTTGTACATTTAATAATTTGTGTATTGTTGATAGAACGTTTAACTGTTTTAGCAGCTTTTGGTACTTTTAATATTTTTGTACATTTTAATAATTTGTTAAACTGTTGTGAGCCGAACGTTTACGTGCTTCAAGAAGCGAAATGGTACGTGCTTTAGGTGATAAAGTAGCAGCGATCCTAATTCTAGGTGAAACTGGACAAAATATTCATGCAGCAGAACGCATTTTTAATGAGAGGTTTCCCGATCGCCCCGTTTCGAGGACTTATTTAAGGGAGCTTCTTCGTAAGTTTGAAACAACGGGTAGTATTAATGATGCAAAACGATCTGGCAGACCACAAATTTCTGATGAGAAAAAAATTGATATACTGGCAGAAGTAATAGTTAATCCTACTTCTTCAACAACTCACGTTGCATCTACCTGTGAAGTCAGTCGAAGTACAGTACACAGGGTGTTGAAAAAAAAACAAATTTCATCCATACAAATTAAAAATGGTTCATCAACTCTCATACGACGACCCAGACCGAAGACTAGAATTTTGTGAAAATATGGAAACTAAAATTAACCAACAGCCAGACTATGTCAAAACAATTTGTTTTAGTGACGAAAGTACTTTCTATCTAAATGGAAATGTAAATACACAGAATGTGAGGTATTGGAGTGACGCAAATCCTCACCTGTTTCGTGAAACACATACCCAATTTCCCCAGAAGGTGAATGTTTGGGCAGGTATCCTGGGAAACCACATCGTTGAGCCTCTTTTTTTAAATTCTAATTTAACTGGTGATGTTTATCTGGAGCTGTTGCAAAAGCAATAAACCGTTAATCCTTGAAATTTTGGAAGATAATCCAGATGAATTCGGCAATTTGGAAATGAAATTCCAACAGGATGGTGCTCCTCCACACTATAACGGTGCAGTAAGACGGTATTTGGATGAGGAGTATCGTGGTAGATGGATTGGACGACGAGGTTCAACGGAATGGCCAGCTCGATCACCGGACCTCACACCTTTGGATTTTTTTCTGTGGGGGTACCTTAAATCGAAGGTTTACGGCAGTGAATCTGACAATATTGACGTTTTCAAACAACGTATTGTTGCGGAATGTGAGGCTGTTTCCGCAGACACATTTGCAAGAGTACGAGAAGAGTTTAAAAATAGGATATTTCACTGTCAGGAAGTAAATGGAGGTCACTACGAGCAATTTCTTTGAGACATTAAAACTGCCATAAAAAAACAAAATTAGTATAATTGAATAGGTTTTCTCGATACCTTTTAAAAGAGGTGTCGCTTTCCGTAGGGTTCCATTTAAAATTATTGGTCACAATGGACTTGTGACATCATCTTTGACGATTTCGTCATCTATCATCACTAGTAGGGAAGTTTACAACCTTTAATATTCAGTTTCCAAATTTCACTTGTTTATGTATAATCGTTCCAAAAATAAGAGGGGGGAGGGGACTTTTGAGAAGCACTGTGTAATAATAATGTGCATTATAAATAACTGAATATATTAAATAAAATTATGTATATAATAACAATTCAGTGCTTTCGTAAAGTAAGTACTGAATAAATTCATTTTTACCAAACTATCTATTTCTGAGAAATCTCCCGAAACAGGTCCATTTTTGATCTCAATTTGCCACATTTATAAGGGAAAATTAAATATACAGAGTGATCCAAGTTTGACCAATGACGTCCGCGACAATTTTTTAAAATGGAACACTATATATTATTCAATTTTCGGAATCTCCATGGAAAGCTGATTTCAAAAATATATCACACATAGGGTTTGTATACAGTACGTCCGTTAAATTCAATGCTCTAGTAAAGTAGTGGATAAATTCGTAACAAATTGAAGGAATAATTTTTGGGCATTCTTTCAAATTTAATTAATAAATACAGAATTATTCGTGTAGGAGAAATTACGTCTCGGTATTTTTTTAATGGCATTTTTCATTACGGAATGTGAAACGGTGATTATGAGTATGGGTGAAATTCCATTACTTGACAGTAGCCATAGCGACCAGAATTTAATTTTTATTGCTGAATAGTTTTTGTGAAGTTATTTCTTCAAAGAATAATATATCTTATCGTTTGTCGATACATTATTGAGTAGCAACTTTGTCATTTTATGGAAAATGATTAAAATAAATGAACGAGAAAGAATTGAAATTCTTTGCATGATAGGATTTGTAGACAGAATGCGCACCCAAAGAGAAGTAGTTGAATTGTTCAATGCAACTCATCCTGATCGCCAACCTATTAACCAAAGCATGGTGAGCAAAGTTGAGTCAAAATACCGTGAATTTGGGCATGTCCGTGATCTTCCTAAATCTGCTCGACCCTCACCACCAGAAGACGATCAGCTCAATGTTCTGTTGGCAGTGCATGAAAATCATCACACAACATTCAACCAATTGGCTTCTGATTTCAATTCTGAGAAAAGCAAAGCACCTTTCTCATAAGGAATGCCTCATCCATGAGCTGAATGAAGACGACTTTGATCGGCGAAATAAATTCTGCGAACAACTGCAACAGCTAGCAATAATGATAATAATTTTGTTAAACATATTTTTTTTTCTGACGAGGCTACGTTTGTTTTGAACGGCCACGTCAATAGGCCAAATTGCCGTTATTGGGCTACCGAAAATCCCCGATGGATGGTGGAGTATCACACTCAAAATCCACAGAAAGTGAATGTATGGTATGGCATAGTCGACGGAAGAATTCTGGGTTCCTATTTCTTTGACGTGAACCTGACTGCTGCAATATTTTTGGATTTTCTTCGATTCGACCTTATTCCTGCACTAATAGCTTTGTATCCAGATCTAGAGGATCTTCCGAGAACTGATTTATTCTTCCAACAAGATGGTGCATCTCTCCATTATACAACAGCTGTCCTAGACTATTTAGATGTGGTGTTTCCGAATCGTTGGATAGGGAGAAGGGGACCGATTGAGTGGCCAGATCTCCAGATTTGACACCCCTTGATTACTTCTTGTGGAGATACTTGAAGAGTAAAGTGTATGTTAATAGGCCGGATAATTCTGAAGATTTAAAAGGAATAATTCCTAATGAAATACAATGTATACCTCCTGACGTTATTGAGAATGTTCAAAAAGAATTTATTCATCGTCTTGGCTACTGTCAGATAGCAAACAATTTGAACATTTAATTTGATCGTTGTTTGAAGCTACCATTGCCATTAAATTTAGTATGTTCATATGTCAAAATAGTTTTTCTTATTTATTATTATTTTTTAATAGATAGGGTATACCTTATATTTGGATTTCGAAAGGAATTAGCCACCCTTACGGGTAGAAAAATAGGGGATAATTGATTTTTCACCAGTGAACATTGGCACACACATACGTAGTGGACAATGACAGATCGCTACTGACATTATTCTTGTTCCGTCAAAATCAGTATATTTTTTGAGAGGATGGAATGATATACAAAGTAATGAAATAAACTAACCAGAACAACGAAAATAATTATTGAAATTATTAAAAAAAAAGTATTAAAATAAATTAAGCCACAAAAAATTGAAAAATAAAAACTTTTTAACAAAAAATTAAACCGACGAAATACGGAACTGAAAGTAAAATAAACTTTAATCAGAAATTAAGCGAAATCACTGAAAGCAAATAAATAAACCTTCTTAGTCTAAATGATAATTGAGCTCCTGAACTAATGTAAGTAACTGATTTTGAGTCGGCGCCAAACAAACTAGCAATTGAATTAGGTGAAGCGTAAAATGATGGCAGCGAGATGCACGGCTGCGTTTTGATGACTTCTTTCATAGATAATGATCTTCGATAATTGTTTGTTTGGCGCCGACTCAAAATCAGTTACTTACATTAGTTTAGGAGCTAAATTATCATTTAGACTAAGAAGGTTTATTTTATTTTTTGCTTTTCAGCTGATTTTTTCGTCGGTTTAATTTTTTGTTAAAAGTTTTTATTGATCTTTTATTCATAATACATCGTGAATTACGTTTCGGTCTAAGTTTCATGTATAAGATTTTAGTTTTTTTCTAATCAAGGTGATAGGGTTGGTGTAAATGATAAGATCTTTTATACTTAATAATAATAATAATAATAATAATAGGACGTTTACTAATCCAAATTCACAACATAACAAAAAATAAAGAAATAAATCCAGAAATACCAAAATAGGCGAATTTGAGATTGAAAGCCTTATAAATTCAGCTTTCTGATACGTAATCAGAGGTGCTGTTGAAGCCTAGTGAAGACTAAATTCTTAAAACTAAGTAACATAACACATACAAAAGAACTATAGAATTAAAAAAAATTTTGAATTGTCAATATTGTGAGAGCCTTTCTTTCATCATATTTTTGAACGATAAAATCGATTTATTTTGAGAAGTGAGTGATTCGGAATTTGTTGAGTAGGTTCGCTGAAGAGTAGGTGAAGGAATGTTTAAAGATTTCTTATCTAGTTGGTGTTAAATGTGATATACATGTTATTATTGTTTTGTGGCATACTCTTACTTTTATTTTGTATTCGTTTTTATATTCTTGTAAGTGTATTCTTATTATCTATATTTTATATTTATATTTTAACTTTACAAATGGGAATCCACTTGTTACGTCTCACGCTTTGTCAATAGGAAAAATTATTCTTAGACAATAAAGCTCAGTTTTGATTGATTGATTGAAACATACTCCGGGACATGAGTTCCTGAATACGAGCCGTACTCAATTGCAGAAAAAGAACATCTATGAGTTACGCCTACTGGGGATACCACATTTTTTAAAAAACGCGCCGTTTACACCCTCTGGTGGTGGTGTGGAAATGAGTTCACTTTTAATTCACAAAATTATAACTATATAATGAATAGCTACAAATGATTTCTTAAAATGAGAAAAACGAGCAGTTGGACGGATTTTGCGAAGAATGTTGACGCTGTAACTCACATACAGAAAAAAGTGTGTACCAAAATCTAGGGAATTTAGTATTCTTCAAATTTGTATGAAACATTTTTGTCGTATTATCAACCGTTGAGATTTTAAATTGTTTCGTTTCTTATTTTATCTCTTCCATTTTGATTTTCTATTGTTTTCAGGAAACTCATTTCCATTGCGTTAATTCGAAATTTTTCTTTTTCTGTTAGCTTCCATAACTCGCTTCTGTATCTGATTGTTAGTCACCACTTTTTCAACCTGTTTTCATCTTTTTCGGCACTTCTTTTTTTCCTAGTAATACGGTCCTCATTTTATTATTTTTGTTTTTCCGATATTAATTTTCATGTTTATTTTCGCTAGTTCTTCCTAACGTTATGTTGTAGGTTGTCCTCCGAATCTGCCATCAGGGCCATGTCGTCTGCGAATATTAATTAGTTCAGTCCGTTGTGTTGGTGTCTCTTGCCAGTTTTCCAGTCTTAATTTCTTCATCTTATTCTTAGTTTCTTTATTGCCCCATCTATCGCCATTGAAAATAACAGTGGACTTATTACGCATCTCAGTTTGTTTGAGTTTAGGGAAGTTGGAAAAGACTTTATATACTATACTACGTAGTCTATCTTGCTGGTCTGGTCTGCTTCATAAAAAATGACCTCAACACCTGCATTCTATCTTGCCAAGTTCCTTTTTTTCAACCTGTTGCTTTAAAAAAATTAAAACAACGAAGGAAATCATGATCGCAGAAAATTATGCTATTGAAAAAGCTGAAATCGGGGATTCCAATTTGTCATGCTCACACGACCAGATCCATGCTCCAGCAAGTCATGAAATAATTACACACACCTAATTAAAACCGAAATCAATAACCTAATTCTCTAATGGACAACAAACAGAAGCATCAATCTCATGACCCAAAAAATTGATTAATATCATCGTTATGCAATTAAATTCCGAATTAATTTCGATGGCAGGTGATCATATCAAACGTTCCAAAGACAATACGTTTATTGTAAGTCGAAAATCAATTACTGGTCGAAGCAAGCGGCGCCGTTCAAGGCTTGCTAGATAAATAAACGTTTTATCTCGCAGGCGTGTGGGTGAGAGATGGGAGAGATTTAGAGTGAACTAGAAGAAAAGACAGGCATGCTAGATTCGCCAAGGAGTAATAAGTCGTACCAGGAAGTGGCGATAATTTCAACGGTACTTGTTTTTTTTTAAACGAACACAATGCATTTTTATGAAAGAAACTACATCATGTAACTCTCGAAAATCTTTTTTTTTATGTATGATCACGCATAACTTTTCACTGAGGCGTCCGATTCCGATAATTCTTGTTTCAGTGGATAGGGTGTACTTCGAATTTGGTCCCATTTGAATTTAAAAGATGAAATCCACTCCTAAGGGTAGCAAAATGAAGGATATTGATCACTCACCCTCTGAATTCTGGTCCGTTAACCGATTCTATCAGGCATAACTTTGTACTGGGTTCTTCGATTTGGATGATTCTTTTCTTAATAGATAGGGTATACCTCATATTTGTATTTCGAATGGAATTATCCACCCTTATTGGTGGAAAAATAGGGAATAATTGATTTTTCACTTGTGAACATTGGCACACACATATGTAGTTGACAATGACAGATCGCTACTGTCATTATTCCACATCCGTCAAAATCATTATATTCAATGGAAGGATGGATTGATATACAAAGTAATGAAATAAACTAACCAGAACAACAAAAATAATTTATGTTACAACAAATAGTAAAAGTAGATAATCATATTATTTAACGGTAATAGTTGAAGTAAGGTGGGTAAGTAAGTATTTTGGAAGTAATCAAAAAATAAGTAGGTAATAATTAGTAGATTTTAGCCACAAAAAATTGAAAAATAAAAACTTTTCAACAAAAAATTAAACCGACGAAATACGGAACTGAAAAGTAAAGAAAAAAATCTTCTTAGTCTCCATAACTAAGCTCCTAAACTAATGTAAGTAACTAATTTTGAGTCGGCGCCAAACGAACAATCAACGAAGATCATTAAATTACTTCAAAAAAATTATCATAATGTCACCGCGCAACTCGATGCCATCATTTTACGCCTTACCTAATTCATTTGCTTGTTTGTTTGGCGCCGACTCAAAATTAGTTACTTACATTAGTTTAGGAGCTTAGTTATGGAGACTAAGAAGATTTTTTTCTTTACTTTTCAGTTCCGTATTTCGTCGGTTCAATTTTTTGTTAAAAAGTTTTTATCTCGTAGACATTTGATAATTTGAAATTGGGAGTATAATGGATGCAGGAGAAAACAATTTTACAAGCATACAAATGTGAAGTTAAATAAAACTTGTTTATTATTATGCCTATATATTTTATATTTTCAGATATTTCTAGGGTTTTTTGACATATTCAAGGATTCATTACACAGTTGGAGTGATATTTCAAGATGGGGAAGTCAGGCTGATTTGCGATACTATTTGAGAAGGTCATAAATTTGGTTTTGTTGATTCAAGCTGAGTAGATTACTGCCTAGCCAGCACTTGATTTTGTATAGGCCTGCTTCTGCCTGTTTTTTTGTTGTTTCCCAGGTGTGACTTGTGAAGAGTAGCCACAGTGTCATCGGCGTGTGATATGATATCGCCCAGAATATTTTTTAGCCGGCAAAGTTCTTTAGGGGACAAGCTTGATGCAATGACAGAGTCGTTGATCCATTTTCTGTTATCTTGGTTATTATAATATTTTCTTTTAGGAAAATTAGTTTCGAAATGGAACATAAAAATGTCATAGGAAGACTCGAAAGCTTCATCACATTGATAAATTTCGTTCAGAAATGACCAGATCCATAAGAGATCTTTCAAAATTATTCAAATTAGATTCACCAAAACTTCGTCTAATCCGGCTATGGTTATTGCATGGCTCCTCATCTTCAGAAAACATGTGAAGTTTAAGTAATATACTTCTGTGGTCAGAAAACGTGTTGTCAACAACAACATATGCCGTTATTATTGAAGTTTAAAAAAATGTGATCAATTATTGTAGTTAGAATTTGACATAACTTCCGGGTCTCCGTATGGAGATCGGTAACAGCTAAGTCCAATATTCAGATAGCCCTTATTTTTTTATCTGACGGCACATATATCGAAATGTTGCTGAATACAATGTTTACTCACATTAACATAAGAAACATTGATACATGTTTTAGTCCATATGGCGACTCCACCGCATGGCATATTCGTTCTGCAAAAGTAGCTGACCATCAACACGATACGATTGACATCTTGGGTTACGGATTTTTTCAAAAGTTTTCTCGTTTTGAGTTGTCCTTGGCTTCACTGCTCATGGCATGGGTTAACCTACATTGAGGAGTCATTGCAGTTACCGATCCTCTCCACCACAAGGTCCCACAACTCCTTGGAGGGGATCGATGTTATTATTAAAAATTATATATACTCAAATGTATATCAAATAATGATTTAAAAGTAATTTTGTTGATATTTAAGAAATCACGTCATAATATTGAAGTTAGAATTGATTTGAAATCAACTAAAACATCAACAACAATGGTATTAATTAACAATGAATAAAATTTACTTGATGCCATTAAACTGTTTAAAAAAGTGTAATCCTTCTGAACAAAAAAATATTGCGTTGTCCTCGTAGAAGTAATGGTTTCCAGCATCAGATCTACATCTATCAAGCAACTAATGATAAATGATTAGAGCCCTAACCGAATCAGACGCGGATTGCGAAATTACAGGCCTTATTAATAATATCGTTCTCAATTGACAGTAATGGGTTACTTTGCCCATTGCTCGGTGAAAAATTATAATTTTTAGTCATGTATTGAGATATAGGAACACGTTATTGTACGCGAATTCGAGGAATTCCACTGTGATTTGCGTATCGGGTTAAATTGTATGGATTGTGGAGGCAATAACTTTGCATTTTAATAATTGTAGAGGTTGCCGATTGCTGGTTCACGGAAGAACTGTCGACCACACAGACTTTATTACACTTACACTGGCTCGATTTATTCGGAATATTGAACTTATAAAAAGAATTAAACTGACTCCAAGGATGGCTGCGCTCAAAAGTATTTTTTTTTGGGGGGTCAATGCCAAAATGAAAACAAAATCAATAACAGGAAAGAAGTAGGATTTTATTCTACCAAGCATTGTGTGGTTCAAGTAGATATTGAATTCTTACTTCCTGTGTAAAGTATTTGTTTCACTATCAACACATTATATTATTCATTAACTTTTATTGTATATTATTTCCAAATAATATAACGAATTTTAAATCTCATCTCACTGGAGTAGTATTAGTATTATTAACGTTTATTGACAATAAAAAACAAGCTGAGGAGGACCTAGTATTTATTAAACATTGGTTCAACTAAAGATAACTCTCTATAAACTTTCGAAAAAAAAAAACACTTTCTACGCTTCTGTTATTGCAAATCTTCCTTGCCACATTATCAAAAGTTGCGCAGGAGCAGTAGTTTTCATGCGCCCGCATGAAAAAGGGCAGATTGATTTTCGTGACTCCACTTTGTTAACTTTTGGAGAGTTATCCATGTTGCTGGTTCACAAATATAAGGTCGTGCGATCGTCGATCGATCATTTGTTTTTGTCATCTGTTGTTCATGTATATGTGTTGAACGTTCACGAAAACAATTTATTGTTTTTATTTACGATAAAGTTAATTTACTTTAATGACGTTTTGAAAAGCAACGGAAAGGCGCAGTCAGATATGGAAGATGATATGACAGCAACAATTTCATCTAGATCATTATCAAAGGATACAAGCGTTACAACTTCCAGATCATCTCCAAAGAGTTTAATATCATAACAACCACAGACACGAAATGCAGTAACAATTTTCATAATGAATCAACACTTGTTTAGGCAGTGAAACACCACCCTCATGATTTACATATTCATTGAATAAAGTGAAAGAAAATAAGCACATGTGGATAAATATTTCATTTTTTCATCTCGACAGTGGTATGTACCACAATCCTTACTATGCATTTATTATATAGATGATGATTCTGTTAAAAAATATACCTCATCCTTGAAAGCAACCTATACAGTGCTTCTCAAAAGTCCCCTCCCCCCCTCTTAATTTTGGAACGATTATACATAAACAAGTGAAATTTGGAAACTGAATATTAAAGGTTGTAAACTTTCCTACTAGTGATGATAGATGACGAAACCGTCAAAGATGACGTCACAAGGCCATTGTGACCAATGATTTTAGATGGAACCCTACGGCAAGCGACACCTCTTTTAGAAGGTATCGAAAAAACCTGTTCAATGATACTAATTTTGTTTGTGTTTATGGCAGTTTTGGCAACTCGCTTTTGAAAAACGCAAAGCTGTGATGAATTAAATCAGTTAATACTAAAATTCCAAATTCAAGCTCCGCCTCTGGATAGTTGTCGAATGAGCTGACGTTTTTGTTAGTCTCCCTAATTCGACGTTTTTGTAATTGTCCAAGTTTTTGTACATTTAATAATATGTGTATTGTTGATCGAACGTTCAACTGTTTTAGCAGCTTTTGGTACTTTTAATATATTTGTACATTTTAATAATTTGTTAAACTGTTGTGAGCCGAACGTTTAAGTGCTTCAGAAGCGAAATGGTACGTGCTTTAGGTGATAAAGTAGCAGCGATCCTAATTCTTGGTGAAACTGGACGTAATATTCATGCAGCAGAACGCATTTTTAATGAGAGGTTTCCCGATCGCCCCGTTTCGGGGACTTATTTAAGAAAGCTCCTTCGTAAGTTTGAAACAACGGGTAGTATTAATGATGCGAAACGATCTGGCAGACCACAAATTTCTGATGAGAAAAAAATTGATATACTGGCAGAAGTAATAGGTAATCCTACTTCTTCAACAACTCACGTTGCATCTACCTGTGAAGTCAGTCGAAGTACAGTACACAGGGTGTTGAAAAAATAACAAATTTCATCCATACAAATTAAAAATGGTTCATCAACTCTCCGACGACGACCAAGACCGAAGACTAGAATTTTGCGAAAATATGGAAACTAAAATTAACCAACAGCCAGACTATGTCAAAACAATTTGTTTTAGTGACGAAAGTACTTTCTATCTAAATGGAAATGTAAATACACAGAATGTGAGGTATTGGAGTGACGCAAATGCACCTGTTTCGTGAAACACATACCCAATTTCCCCAGAAGGTGAATGTTTGGGCAGGTATCCTAGGAAACCATATCGTTGGGCCTCTTTCTTTAAATACTAATTTAACTGGAGAGGTTTATCTGGAGCTGTTGCAAAACGCAATAGAACCGTTAATCCTTGAAATTTTGGAAGATAATCCAGATGAATTCGGCAATTTGGAAATAACATTCCAACAGGATGGTACTCCTCCACACTACTACGGTGCAGTAAGACGGTATTTGGATAAGGAGTATCGTGGTAGATGGATTGGACGACGAGGTACAACGGAATGGCCAGCTCTATCACCGGACCTCACACCTTTGGATTTTTTTCTGTGGGGGTACCTTAAATCGAAGGTTTACGCTACTGAACCTGACAATATTGACGTTTTAAAACAACGTATTGTTGCAGAATGTGAGGCTGTTTCCGCAGAAACATTTGCAAAAGTACGAGAAGAGTTTAAAAATAGGATATTTCACTGTCAGGAAGTAAATGGAGGTTACTTCGAGCAATTTCTTTAAGTAGATACCGATTCTTAAATCTGTAATTAATATCATACTGAATGGAATTTAAATTTCAATGTTTACTAATGAGCCATCAAAACTGCCATAAACACAAACAAAATAAGTATCACTGAATAGGTTTTTTCGATACCTTTTAAAAGAGGTGTCGCTTGCTGTAGGGTTCCATTTAGAATTATTGGTCACAATGGCCTTGTGACGTCATCTTTGACGATTTCGTCATCTATCATCACTAGTAGGAAAGTTTACAACCTTTAATATTCAGTTTCCAAATTTCACTTGTTTATGTATAATCGTTCCAAAAATAAGAGGGGGGGAGCGGACTTTTGAGAAGCACTGTATATGTGCCGAATTCGGCAATTTTCGCAACATTCGATTCGATATTCAGTTAATCTTTCTTCAACTCATCAGCGTTTTTATTTTTAAATACGAAAAGAGCAGCTAACTAACGAAAGAGTTTAAAGTGTAAAGGTTGATTTATAATAAGCATAAAGCCAAAACACCATCCATTTTTCTGCGATGAATATTGAAATCTACCTTTCGCAGTGAACACACAATTGTTTTTTTATTCAACGGGTGGTCGACTTATTGTTTAGAAGTAACATTTTTCGATAAATCTTAGGCAAAAGGATTTCAGAATCATGTTCATTCGACAATTTTTTCCTCAACTCAAAGAATCAAGACTCGGAGTTATTATTATTAATTGAATCATTGGCGAAAAATTTGTGAAGGTAAATTCGTTAGTGCTAACGATTTCGATTTGATTCAAGAACTTTCATTTAAATAAATGCAACACATCGGATATTATTCATCTGAATCTTCGTAGGGCTCATAAATGCAACATGTTTCAAAATCCATCATCCCAAGTATGTCTGTAATTGGAAATACATCTTACACGAATCTTTATCTTAAATAACTCAAATGTTAAACGGATATATCGAGTCAAGATCGAGTCAGTATGGACAACACAAATGGTAAATAAATTGAAGAGATAAAGCCATTCTGAAACATTGTTGGTGTCTTAAATATAGTTTGATGGAAAGATATCGCACATTAGGAAACTCCAGTTATGTAATTAGAATTGTTCCCCCCGGGAGGACACACCCATTCAATGGTATACGAGATTGCACGCACATGCAGGTTGGTTCTTTTAGGCCAGTAGAGCTAGACATTATTTTCCCAAAATTTAATAATAATTCCGAAAGTTTCAAAACTTCAGTAGAGTGAAGAGTACGTTCAAATGATATATATTTAGTATAATTTTCCAACCCTTTTTTCTGAACGGAAGATGTTGGAAATCAGGATTTAATGAATTTTCACATTATTAGCGCGGAAAATTTTTAAAAAGTTTTCATTAAATTGATTTTTTTATTGAAGTAAATATCGGAATTATTACATACGTTTCAAATAATGGTTGCAAGTGGAGATGTCCTGACGTAGAATGTTTTCATTAATTTGCAACCCCGTCTGCAACACGGAAATGAGGGTAAAATAAAAAAAAAATCGTATTTGTACTCTACCAAAAAAAGCAAAAGTTTTGCGAATCGGGCAGACAACTCATTTTACCAATTGGTGGCAGTACATACAATGTCATTTATACTTCTTTATACACTGTTCTTTATACACTGTTTTTTGTCTCTACACTCTGTTTTTTATATACATTAGCATATATATTATTATTATATACTATAGTATTATATATTTGTATTCTGTAATTATTGTTTTTCAACAGATTATTTAAAATTGACCTGACAATATCCTATACTTATGTATGTATAAGTCTGTTTGGAAATAAAGAAATTGAATTGAATTGAATTGAATAATTTGCAAACTATGTTACAATGCGGAACATTGGGAATTAAAAAAATATTTATTTTTGCAACACCTGTGTTATCTGAATAATAAATATTTATATATATATATATATATATATTTCTAATAGATGACATTGTGTTACCAAGTTGACTATCAACCAAGAAGAAGCTCGTCAACAGTAGGTGGAATCATTCAATGTGGAAAGCTAACGTTTTCGATATGAATTCAAAACATTATATTACAATTAGAAATACTCTTGAGTACGTTTGATGGAGGATTGAGAATATCTCGCACATTTTCATAATTTTCTTGATTTATCAAAAAATGGATGAAATATTGAGATTTAAAAAACACTCGTATAGTTGTACATTAGTACGATCAGCCTACAACTGTGTTACGTCACAGTGTTTTGTCTACAGAGTAAAGAATGCACAGCAGTTTGATAACACGATTTTTACCAGAATAACAAGAAGACTGACAATTGTATTTTCATGACAGACAACTATATAACTAACCAAAAACAATGCACATTCATCTAATAGTCCTAGAGCTACAACTGAAATAGAATTGCCTACCAACATGTTTTTCCTTCTTTATTTTCAAAATTTTATATATCAAGAAAATGATTCTTACGTGTCGATAACATTTCAGTCCTCCATTCGGATTCAATAGAATTTTTGAGAGATAAGTGCCATGTGAAGTGGAATGAATAGAAAAATCGAATTTAAACGGTTTTTTCTTCACATAAAGGATTCAATATAAAATTGAACCAGAGAAAGGTAGATCTCAGGTGAAAAACAACTACTTTCCTGGCAAATACCACGCAGAACGTTGAATGATATTCACCTGAAAATCCATGCATACTTCCATAAAATATCAATGGACATTGAATGCAAATGTTTCTTTCTGATAAGCTCGATTATGTTTAATTTAAGTCGTGTTCACCTAACAATCCGCATACCGGTTTCAGGCCTCTTGGCCCTCATCAGTACGGAGTAGTCAACCAGCCAAAAGTCCAAAGAACTCTGGCTGAAGTGAGACACAACGTAAACAAACCATCATCGATCTTGTAACACCTATAGGTACGCCGGAAAAGATAAACTTTAACTGGCGGTACCTAGTGACAGAAAGAAACACTCCAAAAATCTCCCACCTCGATAGGTTTCTAAATAAAAGATTCCTTCTCAGTAGGAGTGGCAAGCCCGTCTAGCATATAGTGAGAGATAAGTGCCATGTGAAGTGGAATGAATAGAAAAATCGAATTTAAACGGTTTTTCTTCACATAAAGGATTCAATATAAAATTGAACCAGAGAAAGGTAGATCTCAGGTGAAAAACAACTACTTTCCTGGCAAATACCACGCAGAACGTTGAATGATATTCACCTGAAAATCCATGCATACTTCCATAAAATATCAATGGACATTGAATGCAAATGTTTCTTTCTGATAAGCTCGATTATGTTTAATTTAAGTCGTGTTCACCTAACAATCCGCATACCGGTTTCAGGCTTCTTGGCCCTCATCAGTACGGAGTAGTCAACCAGCATTCAATGCAAAAATATATATTGGTGGATAAAAAGGTTCCGTTTTTCATATGAGGTCGCAAAGTTACATATCAACTGAGACCGATATTCTCTTTATTTGCAACCACAATAAAAAACTTTTGTAATTATTTCAATGCTTGTGTGTATTGAAAATGGAAGCGTCGATAAAAAAGTTTATGAATAAATTATGCGTTTTTCAGAAATGGTTGCAAATGTACGTGAATATTTAAAAAAAAACGTTCACTTGTCCAATTTGCAGAACTTTTGTAATTTTTTCAAACAAATTAAATAAAAAACTTAAACAAATGAAAAACAAGGTTCCGTAACTTTTACAAGGTTGCAAACTTAATGCATGTTGTAAAACACCATTACTATAGGTATGCCTGGTTTGCAGAACTTTTACAATTTTCAGTGCAATAATAAAGCATGAAAAGGTTTTTTGCAATTAAAACAATGGTCCATTAATCGCAGACTTCTGCAAAATTTTATAGTTTGTTTTCATTAATGCACTAACATACTATTGAAGTTTGAGAACTTTTAGAATTAATGTTAATTGATTGTCTATATCTACTGGCCTATTTGTGGAATGATATGGTAGAGTACACATTTTGCGGGAAAAATGAAAACGCTTTTTTCATTGCTGCATTCGAACATTCCGAGAAAATGATTCGATGGAAAGATATTCTATCAGACTCTTGATACGATAGAACAGTAATTTATACTGGAAAATACTGTTATTTTTTTCTTGACAAGTAGGCAAGAACGTAGGCGAGTCCTGGAAGTCATACTTATATAGGGTAATTCTTGTCACGCCATCAGGATTTTCAAAATGCAGAAAAGAGCTGTTAGAATAGGGATGTGAAAACAGCAGCCAAAAGATAGCAGCCAATTTGCCGAAGATTGCCGAACGTTCAGTGGCGTCGGACTCAACATTTATTTGGGGTTCAGCGAAGATATAAAAAAGTATTGCCCTCATTTTCTTCCTCACCAAACGGAAAATCGTGACATACTTATGAATTGTTTTCAGAATGATTCCCAACACTATCTCATCCAAGAAATGATAATTCTGCAGATTGGGATTATAATGGGCCAAGCTGAAAACTGACTCAACAAAAGTGGATATATATTATTCTTCCCTATTCAAATAATCATTTTGTGCGAAAAAAAATCTTGCAGCGAAGGTAAAATACCAACCACAATTAAAAACAAAATTCCGCAGGTGAAACCTAATGCATGTAATGCCAGAATTTTTTTCTACACCGAATTGTTCTCTGCATTGTCAAGAATGATCTGTTATTACTTTCGTTGGGGCAGTTTTAGGTCTTACCCCCGAAATAATTTTATTTTAAATTGGGGTTGGTATTTTTAATAATATAAAACTTCACCAAAACAAGGGTTGAGTGGTAGAGCACCAATTGGTGAACTTTCCCTTGAGATTTCATCTCTATCTTTTTATTAATATTTTTTATAATTGTCCTTCAATGTACTTGGAATGTGGAAATAAAGACATTTATTATTATTATATTATCGCACCTAGATTATTAAGACTATTAATGAAGTGAATAACTATGATTTGAGATAAATATTTTCTGTAAAAAAAAAGTGGTGCCAATTTTTTCCGTATGTTACTAAAATAATTATTGAAGTGGTCTGTGATCTAGATTTGGAAGTGATTATTTCATTTTCAATTTCCATTCAATTCTTGTAACTTTGTAACCAATTTTGAGCTATTCCTATTATTTCCACTGCTCTACAAACCTGGAAAGATCATATCTTTTAATTGAAATCCGCAGAATTACACGTTTTCATTTCATCCATAAACCACGTCGGCAAAAACGGCAAATCTGTTTGACATTAAAGTATTACTTCCATTTAATTTTCTGTAATACCTGGTTGCAAGTAAATTATACGATATTGCCATTATTTCTAGTTACCATATCGTTGGTGGGTAATATTTAATGATATTGTGGTCTCGCAGTCAGAATGTGGACTTGTCTCAATTTAAAAATAAATAATGTTCTAGAAGGCCAGATACAGTAGTGGAACGCAGCCAACAGGATTCCGGAACCGTGATCTTTTATATTCAACATCTTAATAATTAATGCAATTTAATCAAGTCGAATGTCATGCATAATTAATCGGTTACAGGTAGTAGATCGTTCTTACGTAGAGGGCGTGCCGTGTAATTCGACTCCGATTGAGTAACACAAACTGTGGATCATTGAATGGCACACGTTCCAAATCAGTGAAATGAGCATTGCATAAATCATTGTCCCACTAATTGAAATGTTTAATTAAGATTTTCAAAAAAGTTTTTGAGGTGTTTTTTAAGTAGCAGCGCTTATACACAACCATTCACCTTCTACTTACTGAACTTGTTCCAGTATTTCTTTTTAAAAAAGTAAAAATAATAATATAATCAGAATTAAAAAATTACAGCTCTCCTGAAACGATAAAATCACAGCCAGAACCATTAAACATATACACAACCATATTAAAACACCCCTACAATATATAATTAACCTCTGCTTCGAAACATCCATAATACCACTACAATGGAAAGAATCTGTCGTAACCCCTATCTTTAAAACAGGAGACTCCACTCTTATGAATAACTATAGACCCATTTCTGTCATCAATAATTTTGCCAAAATATTTTAACATGCTTTGAAAAACAGACTGCTTGATACACAAAATTATAACAGACAGACAGTACGGTTTCATTAAACAATCTAGTACTGAAAACGCCATAGCTGATTTCCTCGAAAAAACAGTGCGAGCTTTAGATGAATCATCAAAATGTCTGGCTATTTTCCTTGACCTTGCAAAGGCCTTTGACACGGTCTCACATAATATCCTTATAAAAAAATTAGAAAACTACGGAATTCGAGGTATCGCATTGGACCTGATGTTGAACTATTTGAAATATAGATCACAAAAAGTAAAGATTGGAAGCGAAGTGAGCTCAGAATTGACTGTCAAAATGGGTGTACCACAAGGGGCTATCCTGGGGCCACTTCTTTTCTTGGTTTATATGAATAATGTAGTTCAAATACGAGATTTATCATCCAACATAATATGCTTTGCAGATGACACAGTCTTGATACTCACAGGTACAAGCTGGGAAGAAATAAAGTCAACCGCAGAAGCAGATCTAAGAAAATTACAAATTTGGCTGGACCATAACCTACTCACCCTTAACGTCATCAAAACTAAATTCATACTTTTTACACCTACAGTCAATACGCAACCCCCTATAGATTATTTCATAAACCTTCACAAATCAAGTTGCACTGATACTAATATATGTACCTGCCCAGAAATAGATTAAGTATCATCTATAAAATACCTAGGAGTGACTCTGGACCAGCACATTCGCTGGACCGAGCACATCTCGAATGTCAATAAACGACTGAGAGCATTACTGCACAGATTTTACACATTGAGAGATATCCTATCACGCAAAAACCTACTAATGCTTTATACTTCCCTAGTAGAATCCATTCTAAGATACAGTATTATAATATGGAGAGGAGCTTTCGTGAACAATTTACGTCCTCTACATATCATACAAAATTCCATCATAAAAATCATATTCAGGAAAAAGAAACAGTATTCCACTAAATTACT
The DNA here is from genome assembly GCA_018342105.1 of Gonioctena quinquepunctata. Taxonomy (NCBI): domain Eukaryota; kingdom Metazoa; phylum Arthropoda; class Insecta; order Coleoptera; family Chrysomelidae; genus Gonioctena; species Gonioctena quinquepunctata. Next base: position 34,951 of record JAFIRS010004015.1, on the reverse strand, counting down.
ATATGAAGAAACAAAAATCCTCCAATCAGCCTTTTATATGCTCATCAATGTATAATTCGAGTATACACAACTAAAAACTCACTTCAAAGCAGATCTGTCCAACCGACTAGACAAACTAGAAATGAAGAATTAGCAATACATACTTTTAAAAAAGCTATAACCCAGAGAACGTTTCTATTTTTCGGTCCAAAATTTTACAATTCAATACCGGTACATTTAAAAAAAATTGACAAACTAAGTAAGTTCAAAACTGAAATAAAAAACTATATCCTGAAAAAAGGAAACTTCTATAAAATACAACGATAGTTATACAAAAAAAAACCCCCTTTTCCCCCCAATTTAAAACATAAAATACACATGTGTGTGAAGTTATGTTTTACACTAGTGACAGTTACCTTTTCTACTTTTTTCTTGTAAATTTTTGCCCGCCTAAATTTTTAGCATAGTTTATGTACAGTACTAATAGTTTTTAGAGAAGCCTATGCCTAGGTATGTTGTACTCAGAGAGCAAATCTAACCCCATATTTGTAAAAAAAAAATATTTTTGTACATGCACTGCTTTGAATAAACTTTGAAACATTGAAAATCTTTGAAATTTTGATAATAATAAAAACTCTATTCACGGAAAGTATGGAATTCAACTGCAAAAAAGACAATATGAATAAAGTTGATTAGGAAAAAGTGCTTTCACACATTAAAAAAAATTGTGAAATTTGAAAACGAATCTAAATTAGACTATCCCTCACATTTGAAACTATATACCTATGTAAAGATATAAATGTTGATTATTTGACAAACACTTTGGAAAAAAAGTTACTTCAAGAATTTTTCACATGTTTCGATTTGAGAGATTGTATACCAAATAAACCTACTAGAATAGCTCCCTCTTAAAACAAAACGTCCAAACAAATCTTGATTACATTGCAACAAATGGAAGTAACGATAAAAATAATAGTTATATTATCCAACCAAACATAGGAGACAACCAAGCAATTTTAATAACAATGAAACTAAGTAAAAAAACTCTCAGAAATAACGAATGTTCAAACACTGATAACGACAGAATCACGTCCGACTTTCATTTGGACAGAGCAAAGCAACACTTGGCCTTAATTGGCTTTGCAAAAATGTTTGAAATAGACGCTGATGTAGACAAAGCATTCGATGAGTTTATGTCAATTATAACCCATGCTATCGAAGCTAACTGTCTCTTGAAATTAAAAAATAAAAACAACCATTCCAAAAAAGAATGGGTTACCGGAAATATCACTAACAACAGTAAAAAATTGGAAGTATTGTACAATCAAACGAAAAATAACAATGGGATAAATGGGAAATTTATAAAAAACAAAAGAAGCATTATAATAATCTAGTAATACAGGAAAAACGAAAGTACAACTCAAATATAATTAGAAAAAGTGAAAACAAACAAAAAACCTTATTGGAAATCGTTAATGATGAAATAGGTAGGAGCAAAAATAAAATAAATATTAGTTTGAAAATCGATTACGTAAATAACGACCAAGCAAAAGAAGTGATTTTCGCTTCTCATTTTTCCCATATAACAAACGAAAAATTAGACAAAAAATTTGGTCAAAGTAAATCAACCGAATGTACACTGCCAATAAAAAGTATCGGCCAAAGTTTCTATTTTCACTATGTTATTGGTCAAGAAGTGCTCTCAACCATTTCCACGTTGAGGGCGATGACAAAATAAGTGTGAAAATAATAAAAACTTTAAAAGAAGCTATTAGCGAACCTTGGTCATACCTAATTAAAATTTGACATTTGACACAGGAATATTCCCGTCCCATTTAAAAATGGGTAAAGTCATACCTATACATAAAAAAAAGATCGTACTTCAACGGAAAATTATAGACAAATGACAATACTGAACGTTATTTCCAAAATTTTTGAACGTACCATTACGAAAGAATTGTTGAATTTTTGGAAAGAAAAAATAGTATCTCATCTCGACAACATCGATTCCGTGCGACAATTGAATTCATGGAATGTGTCTATTTTAATATTGATGCAGGCAAATTTGTCGCTGGCATTTTCTTTGTTCTCCCATGTGCATTCGACAGCCTACAAATAAACTTCATTTTGAATAAACTTGAAAGCAATGGAATAAGAGGAAAAAACCTTGAAGTAATGGAGTCATACCTTATGAAAGGAAGGCCTATGTACAAGTAAAAAATGAATATTCTGAAACCTACCCCATAGATATCGGTGTTCCGCAGGGGTCAGTGCTTCTTACTATTCGTCAATGATATGCCAGACCACGTCACGAATGGACTAGCCACAATGTTTGTAGGATTCTTCGATGGTGATATCTGCACGTACTCCAAATGAATTGGAAAATACTGCAAGGGAAGTCATAAATTCTTTCGGAAATTGTTGCAATACAAATAATCTGATACTAAATACTGAAAAAACTGTATATCTTCAATTCAAGTGCAGAAGAAACAGCTCTAGCGGAAATTCAGAATTCAAAATCAACCAAATTCTTAGGGTTCAACTGGATCAGTACATATCAGGGGACAGTCATCTTCAACACACTCTAAAATAACTTAATTCCAGATTTTTTGCTATACTGAAGCTGAAAAAAACATTGGAAAATAACGTACTAACGGACATGTACTATTCACTAGTATACTGCCACCATTCGTACAACGTCATCTTATGGGGAGATTGCACCAATTCTGAAATAATTTTTGTTTGTCAAAAACGCATCCTGAGACTTATGTTCGGTATGAAATACGAAAATAGCTGGAAGACAGTACTCCTAGACAACAAAATATTGACTATTCCCTGCATAGATATCTATAAAACGTTAATTTATGTAGGAAAAACTCTTCTTTCCACAATTATCCAACAAGAACTGCAAATGCCTTGAGCGTAACTCAACATAGATTGACAAAATTTGAGAAAAGCTCTTCAACAAGCTACCGTCAACATACAGAACATACAGAGAAAAAAAATACAAAGAAACAATTAAGAAAATAATGCTGGACAAAGCATATTATTCGGTAAAAGAATTCCTCACTCACTAGAATTTATATTTTACTGACTGCTCTCCGATATGTATGCATGAATGTAAAATGCAAAACATGACTTGATTTGTTGAAAATATAAACAGGATATTCATAAAATCAGATAGATGGCTGTTGTATGATATATAAAATCACTTTCGATGATACTGTAATCATAAAGTTCATAAAAATCGCTTGAGGCATTATACAGTGCTCGTCTAAAGTCCGTTCCCCACTACTAATTTTTGAACCCCCTGGTATATCGCAACAAAATTTGGAGGGCTCAAATCACAGCTAGAAGTTTTAAAATGGCGGCTAAGCGCCATCTTCAATATTTTTTTTAAATAGAACACCCCGTATATTATTCCATTTTCGAAATCTGCTCATGATTCTCAACAGTTTTCTCTAATACACTTTACTCCTAAATTCAATTGTTTTCGAAATATTATGTTTGAAAAGTGACATTCCGGTTTAAAATGAAGTATGGATTTTGGTCACTTCTGGTAAAACATTTTGCTAACTAAACGTTGTTATTAATTTGTAGTTGAATCTCTTAATGAAATCGACTAATAAGAGGCGTAAAGAGAGTTTATTAAGGATAAACAGTACCGCTTACCGGAAAATCTCGAACCCTACGAATGTGTTCTGTAAATTCACAATCAAAACAAATTAGTTAACAAAAAATTATAATTAATTTTTGAATAACACTTTTATTTAACCCGAACAATTATTTCATCAAGTGTTCAATGTGGCCCCCTCCTAAATCTTGACAATAAAGTGCCCTATTATAAATAGCTTCTCTCACGTTGATGAAAGTCTGTTCATCTATTTCTTCACATGTATCTATTATTCTGCGTTCCAACTCTTCTATTGTTTGGCATTCAGTGGCGTAGATTTTTGACGTCAGATACCCCCAAAGGAAAAAACCTAGAGGTGTAAGATCCGGAGATCTTGGTGGTCATTCTGTATTTCCCCTGCGACCTATCCATCGCCCAGGAAAGTTTGTATCGAGCCATGTGATCGACATGGGGAGGTGCCCCATCCTGCTGAAATATGATTTCACGATTTTCAAACTCTTCCTGATTGTTAAATACAATTTGTCTCATTCGAGGTTCAATTTCAGTTTCTAAAAGATTTCTGTAAAGAACTCCTGTAAGATTGCCTCTGATGAAAATCAGTCCAACAACGCGATTGTTAACCACTCACAACATGCAACCCTCTTGTCTGGATCATCCTCCGTGAGAGCATGCAGGATTTTCATTTTATTGGGATGCAACTTTTTTTTTTAGGACTCTTTGGACACTTTTTGAACTTACTCCACAGGCTTCAGCAACTGCAGACGTCGACTGAGTCGGATTGATTACCGTTTCAGCAACAATTTCTACCTTTTTTTCTTCTGAAAGAGGCGGTCTTTCTGATCTTGGAGCATCTTTCAGCGTACCAGTTGCCAAAACTGCTTCAAATTTATCGTCTAAACTACGAGCCATGACCACACTTTTCATAAAAGGATTTAGGCGCTCAACGGACTATTTGACAGTTAGCAGTTTAGTTTACAGTAAACAAGATGTTACCTCGACAACGATTTTTTGCATTGCAAACTTGATTGAAAGCAACATTAGTGTTTTTGGTTGGGTTTGAAATGACCAAAATGTCACTTTTCAAACGTTAATATTTCGAAAACAATTGAATTTAGTAGTGAAGTGTATTGGAGAAAACTGTTGAGAATTATGAGCAGCTTTCGAAAATGGAATAATATACGGGGTGTTCTATTTAAAAAAATTATTAAAGACGGCGCTCAGCGGCCATTTTGAAACTTTTAGCTGTGATTTTTTCATGAAAAAGTAGGTTTTTATCTCCGATTTAAGCCCTGCAAATTTTGTTGCGATATACCAGGTGGTTAAAAAATTAGTAGGGGGGGGGGCGGACTTTTAGACGGGCACTGTATACATTCAGGTACAGCAAAAAAATGAAGAGTAAATGAATGGACACAAAATTGAATGGAATAGATACAATATAGATGAAATGGTATATAATATATAATACAAAATAATAAATTAAAAATATAATGAAATGATCTATTTAAATAAAACCCAATAAAATCACGGAAAATATAAGTACTAATAAAGACGGGACTAAACATGCATGAGGGCGGACATGATAGATCTGGAAATTTTCAACTTTTGAGTTCTTCAATAATGTAATTTATTTGATGCTCAGAATAAGCGTCCAGCAAAGGGAAAGTGTGCAGCTTAGAGTCCAACTTGGGTATTTTATAGTTCATAGAAACCTCAATTTATTTTTTTAATATTTGGTTTATGTTGTGGAGTCCACCACTTATTGTCTTCTCAAATTGGCAAATAAACATTATTTTCGTAATTATTGTATCAATATTGTCATGACTAGTTCGATCGAGAAAGCTTCATAAGAACAAATTAAAAGGCTATAGCTAAAAGACCCCGCAAAATCCTTATAGAAAATGGCTCCCGGCTAAATTCGCTGAAACTCTGCACAAAGATATTATTCGGTATGCTGATCAAAAGTCTTGTTGATGGGCACAACCCTCCATTTTCAACTCCAGACCCCCTACAGCCCCCCAAAGTACACTTTCCGGTGTGTTAATGCATAACAGTTTCAATTCATCTTCAAAGCGTTTCCTTTCACTGCCCACCCCTTTCTCCAACCGAATCCTACATTCTACCCTCACCACACCTCGCCCTCACCCCCACCCCCCTCCCCCAACTCTTCATTAACGCCCCATTACACACTTTCAAGGTTAAAGATTCTTCAATTGCTGCAAATCGTGTAGTACCAAATCTTGGTAACGAAATAATAGATCAATAATTATAATTTTTATTACAACAAATAGTAAAAGTAGATAATCATATTATTTAACTGGTAATAGTTGAAGTAAGGTGGGTAAGTAAGTATTTTGGAAGTAATCAAAAAACAAGTAGGTAGTAATTAGTGGATTTCAGCCGCAAAAAATTGAAAAATTAAAACTTTTTAACAAAAAATTAAACCGACGAAATACGGACCTGAAAAGTAAAAAATAAAATGAACCTTCATAGTCTCAATAACTAAGCTCCTAAACTAATGTAAGTAACTAATTTTGAGTCGGCGCCAAACGAACAAGCAAATGAATTAGATAAGGCGTAAAATGATGGCATCGAGTTGCGCGGTGACATTCTGATAATTTTTTTGAAGTAATTTAATGATCTTCGTTGATTGTTCGTTTGGCGCCGATTCAAAATTAGTTACTTAGTTACTTTTTACTTTTCAGTTCCGTATTTCGTCGGTTTAATTTTTTGTTAAAGTATTTATTTTTCAATTTTTTGCAGCTGAAATCCACTAATTACTACCTACTTGTTTTTTTATTATTTCCAAAATACTTACTTACCCACCTTACTTCAACTATAACCCGTTAAATAATATGATTATCTACTTTTACTATTTGTTGTAATATAAATTATTTTTGTTGTTCTGGTTAGTTTATTTCATTACTTTGTATATCATTCCATCCTCTCATAGAATAGAATGATTGTGACGGATGTAGGAGAATAAAAATGACATAAGCGATCTGTCATTGTCAACTACATATGTGCGCCAATGTTCACAAGTGAAAAAACAATCATTCCCTATTTTCTACCCGTAAGGGTAGATAATTCCATTCGAAATCCAAATATGATCAACTATGAGGTATACACTATCTAATAGAAAAAGAATCATCCAAATCGAAAAACCCAGTACAAAGTTATGCCTGATAGAATCGGTTAACGGACCAGAATTCAGAGGGTGAGTGATCAATATCCTTCATTTTGCTACCCTTAGGGGTGGATTTCATCTTTTAAATTCAAATGGGACCAACTTCGAAGTACACCCAATGCACTGAAAAGAGAATGATCGGAATCGGACGTCTCAGTAAAAAGTTATGCGTGATCATACATAAAAAAAATATACGCGTCGACTAGAGAATCTCCTCCTTTTTGGTTTCGTCGGTTAAAAATAAGATGCACCTACATGCCGTACAGTAGACAGGGAGGGATGTACTGTAATGTATATATATATATATATATATATATATATATATATACATTTTATATATATATATATATATACATTTTATATATATATAATAAAAGCTTCAAAAGATTGAAATAAAACAATTGAAGAATCTTTAACCTTGAAAGTGTGTAATGGGGCGTTAATGAAGGGTTGTGCGGGGGTGAGGGCGAGGTGTGGTGAGGGTAGAATGTAGGATTCGGTTGGAGAAAGGGGTGGGCAGTGAAAGGAAACGCTTTGAAGATGAATTGAAACTGTTATGCATTAACACACCGGAAAGTGTACTTTGGGGGCTGTAGGGGGTCTGGGGTTGAAAATGGAGGGTTGTGCCCATTAAGACTTTTTATCAGCATACCGAATACTATCTTCTTGCAGAGTTTCAGCGAATTTAGCCGAGAGTCATTTTCCATAAGGATTTTGCGGGGTCCTTTACTGGATAAGTTCACTGGCACATCAGCATTCAGTTGTTCTCACATATCAATTCTTTCCGGTGGATCAATTTGCTCTTCTGAAAACGAACAAAAAAAAAATTTTCGCACATAGTACGGGACACTGAAAATAGTTATGTACTAAAACCACCAAAGAACTTTTCTTTCACATCCTAATTTGATAGAATTTTCGTCCGTTCGTTGATTTTTTTAAATTGCAATCACCGGGCTAATAACGATAGGATTTTCTGCGTACACACTGTACATCATCTATCACTGCTATAGAATTCCCAACAAACAATTACCAACTGTACAATGGGACAGGAAATCGATAAGTACCAAGTACCAAAGAGTTATGGTACCTGTTTCGTATTTATATAGTGATCGTATCGACCTCTATCACTTTATCTACACCCCATATTTCAAATTTGTAATTGCTTATAAAACTTTATTTGATAAGCTAATGCATTGCGATATATCTAGATGGCCTGGAGCGCTGTACATTCTATGGGCATGAGTTATCATTCAGAAAATGCACTGTAAGGTTATGTGAAATATTTTAACATGTGGTGTAGGTGTGTAGTCGACAGGTATTTCAGATGGCACCAACAACGAATAGAAGCGTTTCGTTATGCTTCTAGAGATTTTACATGATATTTTATTCAGTACTGGCATCTGCCAGCGATTTGAGAGGGGTTGCTTTTCTCAGAATTTCATTTCGTGCACATTGTTGTATTTTATTTTTTTATTCGGAAACTATTGCTTTTACGGACACGACACAACAGTTAAAACGTTCTTTTCAATACATATTTTTAAATTGAGAAATTTTGTTTCGTTAAAAAGTTCTGGTGAAAATGAAATAGGGGTTGCATGTTTCACCCCTTTAAAAGATAACAACAAAATTTAAAAAAATATTCATGGATAGCCTTTTTATTGGTAAAACATGCCCACAAAATGCCATATCTTCAACTCTTCAGCAATTTCAAGAAAAAAAAACATTTTTTTTCTTATTTTTGGAAGCGTGTAATTTTTCAAGGAAATGCCTAAGAGCTGTTGTTTACATGAAATACCCCCTTTGATTTTCAACAAGGAAACACCCTCTAAAAACTTTCGCACTTATTTGGTAACACGCTGTATATACAGGGTGACTCAACAGGATTCCCGTGGTTCATTGCTTCTTAATGTATCACTATTTCGATTTCTTATATTTTTTTTTCAAAGGGACCATCTAAGACCACCTTCCAAAATAATTTTCATTCATACAGGGTGCATCATTGATTCGTGGCTAACCAAAGTTGTTCTTTTTCAAATTAAACACCCGGTATATTTTCATATATTCCGATCGGCTGTTACATTGGCTGCTCAACGATTTTTTCAATTTTGAAATCCGTTGCGGCGTTGCCGAGTTATTCAAAAGAAATCTATTTTATAGACTTCTTTTCGAAAAATTACCTATTTTACATTTCGAAATATTTAGTAAAGATAATTGGGGATCGTTGGTCGATATGATGATGTTCGTTGAGAATACCAAGAATTTGAAATAAATTGTACAGGATGTTCGATACAACACAAATTTAGCCATTTTCAAAAATCGGTACTTTGATTTTTTCAAATGGAACACCCTGTATATTTTCATTTAAATCAACTCCGTTTTAATAACTATACACTTTCCATTCTCCATGTCATGTACCTAAAACAACTCGTTTCCGAGATATTATACATCCAAAAGATGGATATTTTTCCACAGAAAATATTGAAAATGTTCGCCTTTGGTATCATATTTGGAATCAAACTTTTTTTTTTTTTTTTTTTTTCTGGTTCCCACGAAAAGGGATATCCTTAATTTCAGAAAATCTGGGAACCGGAAAGGGGGTTGGTTCTTTTAAATTTTGAAGGTTTCCGGGGAACCTTTTTTTTTTTTAGGTTTCCAAAGTGACCACGAAGGGGTGTGATGACTGAACTTGACGGGTTAATCTCGAAGAGACTGCCAAAGCAGGAACGATTGTTGATATTTCAGAAGAGCATCGCCCATGAAAATATCTATAAAATAGAGACAAATCGCCAACTTTTCTACGGTGTTCCAGACAAGTGAGCGAGTTTGTAAGCGAGGCATCACCGACGAGACGAATTGCCCTTTTTTGGACAGAATCCAATAGCCTCAGGATATGTTTAGGTGCCGCACTCCAAATATGGGAACAGTATTCCAGGACAGGTCGGATCTGTGCCTTATAGATCATAAGCAGCTGACTGGGGGTGAAATAGCTCTTGGCACGAAACAGAAATCCAAGTTTTTGGGATGCACTTTTGGCAATGGACCTCACGTGATTTTCCCAGGAAAGGTTATTGCTGATAGTAATACCAAGCATCGATATGGATGGCTTGAGTGGTATGGTTACTCCTGACAAAGTTATGTTAGGCACAGTGAGATCGGCTTTTCTAGAGAAAAGACATGCTTGTGTTTTGTTTGCATTGAATTCTACCAAGTTATTAGATCCCCATTCGAGAATTGTTGCCAAGTCCATATTTATATTATTAACATTTCTTCCTCGTTCATTTCTGGTTTCACGGGCTGATATAGGGGCCCTGGAAGAGAAAGCGGTATGGAGGGTACTATCATCGGCAAAGCTGTGTACTGGACATGAAGTTGCTTTCAACAGGTCGTTGATGTGAAGTAGAAATAGTGTTGGTGCGAGAATGGATCCTTGCGGAACACCAGCATTTATGAGTACAGTTTCAGATGAAACTCCATCGACCACTACATGGAGAGACCTGTTTGAGAGGAAACTAGCAAGCAGAGAACACAGCTGAGGGGGCAAGCCATAAGACGGAAGCTTGGCGAGGAGTCCCTGGTGCCAAACTCGATCGAACGCCTTGGAGATATCTAATGCCACAGCTAAAGTTTCTCCATGCTTTTCAATAGATAGCTGCCATATATGTGAGACGTAAGCGAGCAGGTCACCAGTTGATCTCTGATGGCGGAAGCCATATTGCCTATCGTTAACAATTCCTGAGTCTTCCAGATATTTCATGAGCTCGATGTTGATGGCTTTTTCCATGACCTTTGAAATAATAGATAGCAGTGCGATAGGTCTGTAGTTGCTAGGTAGGGCCTTTTTGCCTTTTTTAGGGACTGGCTGTACTCTTGCAATTTTCCAATTGGACGGAAATCCCCCAAATTGTAAGAGTGGTTGAACAACTTGCAAAGAACAGGTGTTAGTTCGGGGGCACATTTCTTGAGAACAATCGGCGGGATTCCGTCAGATCCACAGGCTTTGTTGGTGTTGAGACCCAGCAAAATCTTTCTGATAGTACGTTGGCGAAAGGTGATCTCGGGCATGTGACTGTCAATAGGTGTAATGTTCGGGTGTTGTTTTCCCGATGAATCCAGAGTGGAATTTCCAGCAAATAGGTGCGCAAAGATATTGGCTTTTTCCTGGGCAGTCGTTGCTAGTGTTCCGTCTTCTTTGGTTAGGGGAGGAAATGAGCTGGAAGTGAAATTTCTTCCCACAGCTTTGGCGAAAGACCAAAATGAACGGGATCCGTTAGGACATTCAGCAAGTTTTGATCTTATTTTGGCTTTGTGGGCATCTTTTGAGCATTCTATTGTCTCTTTGCATATGCCTCTAGCCTCGACATATGCTGCTCTGGTCTCAGGGCCCGGATTTTTTAGCCATCGATGGTATGCTGCCTGTTTGGAAGCCACAGCTCTAGAGCAGTTTCTGTTAAACCAGGTCTTATCGGATGATGTTCTTCTTTCGGTATTCGGTATGTAAGTTTGCATCCCCAACATGATGATTTCAGAAATTGTCTCAGCAAATCGTGTTGGATCTACTGAAGAGAAACAAACTCTCTTCCATGGAAACGCTGAGAAAAACATACGAAGACCTTCCCAGTCGGCCGAATTGTAATGCCACATGAGACGGGGTGGTATTGTGCAGCTCGATGGTAAATGGAAAGAGCATGTTGTGGAGATGAGGGTGTGGTCAGAGTTTCCAAGTGGGGCACAAACTTCTATTCTATACGGGTCAGGATTGGTGGTGAGGAAAAGATCTAGTGTATTGGCAGACTGGTTGTTGACATCAGGGATGCGGGTTGGTAGCTCGACCAGTTGTTCTAGACCATGAGTGATGGCGAAGGCCTCGGCTTGACGACCTGCATCATCTGTTTTGTTAGAGAATTTGAGCCAGGCAGCGTTATGTACATTAAAGTCTCCCATGATTATGGTTTCAGCTGTTGGATGGTTCTCCTGAATGTAGTCCAGTTTGAGTGATAAAAACTCAAAGAGGTTGTTATATGAAGGTTCATTAGGTGATAGAATAAAACTTTGAATAAAAATCATATTTATTCGAATCTAACAGAAAATAACAATAATTAATGCAGCAAATGTTCAATGTGCCTGCCATTTTCACCAATACACAATCTGTTTCGGAAATTAGTATCCACATGTGCCAGCATGTCCTCTGAAATTTCCCTGAAAGCAGTACGAATTCTTGTATTCATATTTTCAGGAGTTGCAGGCGGAGATTGATAGACAACCCATTTAATGTATCCCCATAGAAAAAAAACAATTTTTGTAAGGTCCGGTGACCTTGAAGGGCACTGAACTGGCACTCCTCTACCTATCCATTTTTCACGGAATTCATTATCAATGTATTCCCGCACATCAGTGTGGTAATGTGCAGGCGCGCCATCTTGTTGTAGCCACATTCTCTGCCTTATTGCCAATGGAATATCACCCAATAAATTTGATTCGCAGAATTCTTAGATATTTTCTTCCATTGAGATGACCGTTGAAAAAAAGGGCCCAATTACACGCCGTCCAATGATACCTCCCCAAACATTCAGTGACCAACGTTGTTGGTGATTGACATATCTAACAAATTGAGGATTTTCAGTTGCATAATAGTGCATATTATGCCGATTCACATGGCCATCGTTGTGAAACATGGCTTCGTCCGAAAATAGAACATACTCAAAAAATCAGGTTCTTGGTTGATTTTATCTACACCCTATTGGCAAAACCGCATTCGCTTTGGAAAATCTCTTTCGGTCGGCTCCTGCATTAACTGCATATGATATGGATGGTAATTGAATTTTCTCACCATCCGAGAAACGCTACTTTGAGATATTCCCAACTCACTCAAAATACGTGTACTCACATGTGGATTCTCGGTAATATGCAATGCAATATCAAGAGTATTTTCACCATTCGTTACAGGACAAGCACGTTCAAACTTTTTGTAAAATACTTTTCAGGTTTCCTCAAATCTTGTTTTGAGGTCTCGAAATGCTCGCTGGTCGGATGTCTTCTCTCAGGAAACTTCTGTTCGTATAATCTAGATGCCAGTAAGCAATTGCCATCACTTTCCCCACAGCATACACCATTTTAACCATGTCCTCTAAACGATAATTCATAATGCCACAATAATTTTTAACACAACTGGATTGTAGTTTGACAGTTACCTCTATTTACAAATTCCGATAGTCATTTTTTCAGCGGTAGTCTTGGATAACTAAACTAGAAAAAATTGTTACATTTAAAAATTTCTTTTGCTATGATAGTTATTCATGAGTTGCCAAGAATGCTTTTGAAGATGGGAAAAAATTATTGAAACATCATTCAGTATGAGTATTTTCTATGAACAAACATGTAGATAAAAAATCTATAAAATTGTTGATTTGATATTGAACAATTCCTTTAAACCAGAATATCTCTGAAACAGGTTGTTTAAGGTACATGACGTCGAGGATGAAAAGTGTAGAGTCATTAAAGAGGAGTTGATTTAAATGAAAATATATAGGTCTTCCATTTGAAAAAATATGTAGTTTAAAAAAATTAATTATTAAATTGACTTGTATTAGTTACGTTATAAGTACCTATGCATTTTACCCTTGCCAATATTTTAACTTCATTGTAGAGTAAACGCAAACATATGTTTTTAAACAATAGGTGGTGGATGATAGATATCCTAGGTAGTTATTAGTAAGCTTTTTTTTTCACTCACTCCTTTCATATCTCATGATTAATTTAAAAAGAGTGGAGATCTTTTTGGTTGTGTGAAATTTCAATTAATTTAAACTAAGCCCTCCACACTTTTTGAATTAATCATTAGATACGAAAGAAGTGACAAGCTTACTAATAACTACCTAGGATGTCTATCATGAACCACGTATTGTTTAAAAAAATATATGTTTGCGTTTACTCTACAATGAAGTTAAAATATTGGCAAGGGTAAAATGCATAGGTACTTATATCGTAACTAATAGAAGTCAAATTAATTATTTTATAATTTTTAGTGCGTGTAAAACAGTTTTCAAAATAAAATTTCATATTTAATTTTTATATTGTATTTACCTATTGTATTTATTCTGAAAAATAGATAATGTTCTCCATGTTCTACAATTTTTAGGAAATACAAATGGGTACCCGAGTTTGTTATTTTTAATATATCTTGAATGAATTCGATTGTACACTTCGTAAACTCTAAAAAAATTTTTTAAAATTTTTGAAAACAAATAAAATATTATTTACTTTTGTGATTATCAAAACTTAAACAATTTATTTTTATTTTCAGTGATAATGTATTCTACAAAATTCAAAAATATGCTTCATGTATTGTCCATCAAATTAAGAAGTGATCTGAATTTTAGACGTTTGTTTGACGTCTTCTTCATTTTTGTCCTTATTCCCACTACTCCAAATTTCCAATTATTATTATTGCTAGGATCTTCTATTTCTCATGAGGTACTACCTTCCGAATCTCGAACAGCGAAGATATTAGTCAAGGCCTTCTTGACCGACCCGTCCATCCTAGTGTTTTCCACCCACGAAGTTATTAGATAATGTACAATGTCCGGCATCAAAATTCGGGCAGATGTTGACGTCCCGCGGATGCTCAACGGGGCGTCTATACCTGATCGATAGCTAATCAACCTATTATCTCTCGCATCTGCCTCACAATAGTTCCAAAATAATATAGTTCACATATCGATTTTAGGGTTATTAGTCGGCGATAGCTGCGAAATTTTTTATTAGGAGAATCTATTAATTTGGAACGAGTTGATGGGTTGGCGCCTCCTTAGTGAAAATTGGACGGGTAATCGTTTTCTGAGATCTCTGTCTGTGTGATATTTTCGCTAACGAGGTACAGTGGCGGATTTACCAGCAGGCTGAGTAGGCTGGAGCCTAGGGCGGCAAATTTTAAGGGGCGGCAAATATAGTTCATAAATTTTTTATTTCGATTTACAAATAAAAAAAAAATATTATACACACAAAATACGAATTTCGAAAATTGGAGAGAAATTAAAATATTTAACAAAAATCGAAATTTTAGTTATTTTTACATATTTTCTTCACTGATAATCGCAATAATTTTTTCTCCGTATTCCTAATAATTATGAGATCTCCTTACACAATTCAATCTTGATATAATATCGATGGTCCAATCATGATTGCTGCAGCAAGTTGTCAAATTCAATTTCAGAAAGTTAGTTCTTTATGCGTAAAAAATACTGACTAAAATTGACTAATATTTGAACGACTGCGACTTGACAATAAAAAAATTCCCTCCACAAAATATGAAATTAGACAATTTGCTGATTAGAAAATTGATACATTTCATCAGTTAATTATCTTATTTGTAGTAAGAAAAAGTTTGGAAAATCCAAATGAGCATGCCTTAAGCGCTCATGTCGTACACGAATTATTTAAATTGATTGTTTACATTAGTACATTTGTTAACTTTTTCACAAAGCCAACTTTTTCAGAAAATGCCAATCGGAATGAATTAATTATAATAAGATAAATTAACTCCTATATAAAATGTGTCATTTAAAGATGACTGTTTTGTCATTTTGACAGCGATAAAAAAGGTGCATCGTTTTTTATCACGCCTGTTCCTCTTAAGCGTCTACATCTAGTATGCTTACGTCACTTTAATGTCTGCCCTGTCAGTTATTTAAGTATGGTTGATAATTGATACTGAAACATTACAACATGAGTCGTTTTGGGAAAGATCCGACTCAACAAATAACAAAAAATATAGAAAAAGCAATCCCGCAATCCACAAAAAATACTAAAGCGTCAATATGGAGACAATTTTTGGAGTTTTGTCAAGTACGAAATTACGAACTGTCGAAAATAACTCCGTTACAAAAAGTAGCAGATATATTAAAGGATTGGGCCTATAATATGAAAAAGAGGAATGGAGAAGATTATAAAGAATATGCAGTTAAATCAATTTGCAATCCAACTGCGAAGATGATTCAAAAAAATATTTCCATGAATACAATATTAAATTTGATCCTTTTGCCGACATAACTTTTAAAGAAGCTCGTGATGCAAGAAATAGTAAACGGAAAGAATTACAAGTTATTCCAGAGAAAAGAAAAGTAAGTTATGTAGCATTGAACAAGAAAGATATAGTAAAAATGGCAAAATTGTGGAATATAGACAACCAAGAGGGATTACAAAAAGATTCTTTCATATAGCTTCTTATGAATTAGCTTGGAGGGGGGAAGAAGCTGCAAACTGTAAAATTCACCATTTTAAAGAAGAAAAAAATCAAGATGGAACTTCAACAAGAAGATTTGAATACAATACAATATTTTCAAAGACGACACAGGGTGGGTCGAAAAAATTGGCAGACAGCAAATGGATAACAAAAAATGAAATGGATGAAGGTATTTGTCCCGTTGCATTGTTAAAATTACTGTTACAAAAAAGAAATGAAAACATAACATCTGAACGACTTTTTTTAACTCCAAATCCCTTTTGGAAAAACAAAAATTCTAAAGGTTGGTACAAAAATGTTCCACTGGGTATTAATACGATTTCTACTTGGACCAAATATTCTGCAACTAAAATTGGACTCGACATTACAAATAATAAAATTTCCAATCATTCGAACCGTGCTAGTACAGTTTCCCAGTTAGCCAAAGCAGGAGTAAGTGACCAACAACTTATAAAGATAACGGGACACTCATCATCATCTTCTATTAAACCCTACCTCCAAATTGATCCTGAACATCACGAAAATCTTATTAGTTCCTTACGAGCCTCGAGTGAGAAAAATCAAAATGAATATTCTACATGTGTGAATACCAGAGAAGAAAATTTTGAAATCAGTACACCAAACCAAACAATTTATAACAATTGTGTATTTAATAACTGTTCATTTAAATAATTTAATTGTATCAATAAAGATAATTATTGTTGTTGTTCATTCATATATTCGGTCGTTGATTTATCTTGCCTTCGGTCTCGCGATTTTGTCATGTCAGTTTTTCTCGTAAAATTACTGATTGGCAACATTATTTCGTTACAAAAAGAAATTTATCCGATAAAAAAAAGCTCTTGTGTTTTTACTGTTGATAAAACAACACTAAGCAGCAATTTTTTATTCAACGGCTTCTCACCAGTCGAATGGGTATATTAAAAAAAATGAAGTGAAAAAATGATTTTTTCGAAAGTTATCGTGGTTACGGTGAACACGATCTTCAAAAATCCATACGATATGGCATTAAAATTACTTTTTTTTATATATAACTGAAAAAATAATTTTTATGAGCTCAGCGATATCAAAATTTAGAGGCGGCAAAAATTGAATAGCCCACGGGCGGCAAATCTGTAAATCCGCCATTGACGAGGTACATTGGCAGCGGACTGAAGAACAAAAAGGGCTATACACTCCTGTATTTTCTACAAAAAATCTTCATCGATCTCCCAATATTAGTATTGATAGATGAACATCTCATGATATTAACAAGACCTAATATTTTGCCGGCTAAAAATGTTGGCAATATATTATACGAAAGCATTGTTGCCTTGCCTAGCAATAGCATAAAAATCCAGAGCGCTTTAGAGCGAGGGATTTTTTATGCAGATGTGGAGGCTTTTGCAACAATGCTTCAGTATACCGGGTGACAATGGGACTAGGGCCATGCCTATATCCAGGGCCGGATTAAGAGGGGGGCAACCGGGGCTGTAGCCCCGGGGCCTCCACAAGAGAGGGGCCCTCACAATGGAAATCGTTAAGTAAAATTTCCTAACAAATACCGAATTATATGCAAAATGTTCAGCGTGGCTTTAGCCGGGGAAGTAGTTGTTTCTGTAGATATTACAAAAAATAACTTCATTTTTATCGTGGATTTTTCAATTCACAGAAAAATATTTCTATTCAATATTCAATAGAGAATCTTTTCCTTTCCAACATGAATTCCCCACAAGAGGTTATCTTGAACGATGGAAGATAGTGATTGAAGTTTATCTTTCAGTCGCAAATGATTCCACACCTGATTTTATGAACATCCTCTTCATATTTTCAAACGAATCAATATATAAAAACAGAAGAGCAGTTTTTCCACTCATTTTTCGTTTTAAACATTCCAAAGCGCGTTAATGGTTAATATCAATCTTCTGTCCGATAAATCATGTGTATATGCGGAAAACAATCACAAAGTAAATCATCACACTATTATATACTGAAGAAATGAATTCATCCACATGGAAAAATAGAAAAATATCATATCGTATCGCTGTAATTTATTTAGACTTATTTCTTGTATTTTATTATACCTACATATGCTTGTGTTGAAATAATTTGATTTGTTCCGCAATAAATTATTCAAACACTTGAAAGAAAAAAGATGTTTAACTTCTTTGAAAAATAATTAGGGGCCTCCACGCCTTTGTTGCCCCAGGGCCTCCACACCTTCGAATCCGCCCCTGCCTATATCTCCTTCACTTATCAACCGATTTGAATGAAATTTTGTACATAGATATGAGACACAATTTCGGATTGACAGACATATGAAAACAAAATAGACGACTTCCGGTTTTGCCAGAATACCCACCAACTTCGATTTTTCAAATGGAACACCCTGTATGTTTGATGTTTTTCGGATTATACTGCTTAAATTAAATACGACTGTGTTACCAAATTTTTATTTTACAATAAAAAAAAAATAATATCCCAATTATCATTTTTAGCCCAGGAGTCCTTGATCAGGTTAATATATATATTAATTTACATCCGTAACTCATAGTAATAGTCATTTCATCAATAAAAAACCTACAGCAGGAATTGAAATTTTCTGAACGCATTTTTAACAAAAAATTTTTTTTTTTCAAATGGTACCTACCGAGGGCCATCTTGCTATTCGATTGAGAATTTAATTACCAATTCAACGATATACATTATGCAGCACTTTCTCTTTGTTCAAAACTAAAAACGATCAATTATTGAATTTGTACAATATTTTATACAATGCCTACAAATTACCCAAAGATATTTCTTGAAAATTCTTTATGCCAAAAACAGAAATTACCCCACCAAGTGTCTTTTCAGTGAAATTCCAATTTTTGATATATCAAAATTATATTTTTACAAAATATTATGTCTCCAACAGAAGGATAAAAAAAACTTAGTTGCTATCTCCTACGAACATAACACAAGATACAAAAAAGCTGCAGAAAATCGAAACATGAAAGTTACGAAATCAATCGGTCAGAGGTCTCACCTCTACACAGCCCCCCGAATATATTCCCAAGTACCACAAAACATAAAAAATATAAATAATCATCAGTTATACAAAAAAAATCAAGGATTGGTTGAGAAGTTTATCTATCGATAATTTGAATAAAATAATTAATACAAACAAATAGCTCCAATACCAGATGATGAATAATATTATGAATTTTGGTAAATTTGTTAATAATTTTTTGTTCTTCTTTTTTTTGCTAATGTTATTTACTTATACTTCACTTATACTTTTACTTATATTCATATATCATATTTTGTATGTGTACGTGTGTGTGTGCGTATATATGTTCTGAGCAATAACATGATTATGTAAATGGAATACTCCCATAACAAGGAGACTTCATGGGAGCCACTGAGTTTATTCAGAATTGAGTAGATGAAATGTAATGAAATGTATTATTCTATCGTATTGTATCTAATTTTTGTTGTTTTTACATTAGTGAATAAACTTATTATTATTATTATTATTATAATTCCAATGAGTTATCCGTTTAGGTTTGATGAAATGAAAGGTAGCCGTGGAATCATGGGAAACAGTAGGTGATTAATGTCATGTCAAAAGTGAAATACCAATTTTACTTATCTATCATCTCGTTTCGTTTGTAAAAAGTTTTTTTTGAAATGGAAAATAATAATCGTTATTCTCGAAACGAAAAAATCGATGTGATATTGATATACGGAGAATGTCAGAAGAACGCTGTCAATGCTAGTATGCTATACGCTGTTCGTTATCCGTTAAGACGGCACCCATCGACGACCTATTTCAGGAAATTGGAAATGATGCTGAGGAAAGAACCAGCTGATCAAAACCACATCCACTTCATCGTAAGTGAAGAAGTGCAAACTAATGTTTTAGCATATGTTCATGTTGGCGAGTAGTTTGCGTCAACACATGTTCACCTCCTACGAGAGATGAAGATGGGTTGCGGAAACTCAGGTGGCTACCTCCAAGTGGTATCGCTGGATAACGGGGTTGACAAGGAAAATCCAGTGGGAATGACCAGAAATGGTCAAAACCTGCCGATCTCTAAGTCAATCTCAAACCAAATGCCACCACAACATGGCTTAATCCAAGGCGTCAAGCGACCCGTGCCGAGGGATGGATGATACCTGAGCCAGTCAGGTATAAAAAAACGGAGCCTCTGGGATACATGGCGACCTCCCAGAGTAATCTGCCTTACACCTGCGCAGGGGGCACCGCAGGTGTGGACGACCCTTTCCCCTACACAAACAACCCTGGGGAACTTCCAGTTGAAGAAGACCCAACACCGATAGCGGGTATGGAATTCGAGGAGATTCCAGTTGAATCACACTCGGCACCAGAAACCGTAAACCCAACCGAGGAGGGATCAGCAGATGGTCGAACACCTACTGAGAAACTCCCGGAAACAGAGTGGATTCCAAAGCCATTTGGTAAAATGGAAACCAAAAAGATTCTTCAGCTCATCAGAACCCAGGACATGGGGATAGATACTGAAGAATGGCTGTCATCAAGAGACAAGAGGAGGCCTCGGGTCTAACTCTTGTCTTTCAATCTTCGACTGTGACGCCCTAAGTGGTGGGCGACACAGAATCTTTGGAGAGATCGGCCCGGAAACGGGCATGAGTCCGAAGAACCTTATCAACGGGCTTCTAGACCTAGTTAGGGGCACAAACCTGTTTGAATGAGGAACCACTGACGACAGAGTGATACAATAGACCCCAGCTGGTCGCAGTGTCAAGGGAAGCTAAGTGCCAACCCGGTCTCTGGCTCGTCAGCCTTAAACCAACCAACCAACCATATGTTCATGTTTCTTCATCTGCCTCAGTGCAAGAATTGGAAATTGGATGTGGGATCAGCAGGGAAAGTGCCAGAAAAATATTGAAAAAACAAAAATATCGCTCCTATAAATACAGTTTGCATCAGCATCTATATGTAATTGGCTTTTGCGTCATCATGATTTGAATAAAATGGTTTTGTCTCGAAGATACTGTTTACAGATGAGTCTAGGTTTACGAATAATGGTATGTTTAATACGAATAATACCAAGTATTGGGCTCAAGAAAATCTTAGGTTGCTGAGAGAAGGTAATTTTTAAGAAAGATTTGGATTCAACGGCTAGATAGGAATCATAGGGACAAGAATCATTGCACCAATTCTTATCAACGGGCCTTGACGGGCCAAAGATATCTACAATTCTTAGAGAACGATATTCAAAATAATATCAACGATTTACCAGAAAACATCAGGGAAAATATGCTTTTTCAGCAGGATGGTGCAGGACCACATGATGCTAATATTGTTCGGCAATATCTCAGTGATACCTATGGGCAGAGATGGATTGGAACAAATGGTCCAATCAGATGGCCAGCCAGATCGCCCGATTTAACGCCTATTGATTTTTATTTATGGGGTCACATAAAATCCAAAGTATACTCGAGGAGGCCAACTTCTTTGGAGGAATTGAGAAATAGAGTTGAGCGCGCATTTCTGGAAATACCTGCTCACGAACTGATAAATGTGATGAGGTGTACAATGAATAGTACTAGTCTATGTGTTAGGGAAAACGGGTAACACTTCATTGGTCATTAATAAATAAAATGACTTTTCGATAGTTGTGAAACTCTTCTATTGAAAACAGGGTAATGGTATTGTGAGTAATAATTTGTACGTTGAATGTTTCACTGTTTCAGTCGTTAGATTCAATCAAACAGTTTGATTATATTGAAGTTATCTTTTCTGTAATGGGTTTATGATCATTACATATTGTCAAGTCGATTATTTTTGGTAATTCATTGTTACCATTCTGAAGTGAAGTTTAAAAGAATGAATAGATATCAATTTTTTCAGATTGATTTCATTTTGTTGGATTGCTCTCTACGTTTTAAACAAAAAGAATGTGGTACATAATGTATATCGTTGAATTGGTAATTAAATTGCCTAAAAGAGTGTAATTTCGAAATTCTAATGTACATAAAAATTTGTCAATTTCGAAACGCTTTCACAAAAAGGTATATTTCGATTCCAATATCAAATCACTGTATGTAGTGAGATCAAAATCCCTTTTTTAATAAATTTTGCATATCTTGTTCCCCTATTGGAATTAAGTATTGACGAATAATTTTGACAGGACCCAGTGTGATTTATCGCAAAACAATCTCGAATCTACTTTGCATTTATCAGTATAAAACATCGAGAAGACATACATCACTATAAAACTGATTTGATTGGTTCTCTGTTTTGAATTTCGGCCATTTGATTTGTTCGAAAATAATGGAGGAAATGCACTAATGCGTGTTTTTCACAAAAACACCAGGTATTCGCGTTTTTCCACATTCAGGCGTTCGAAAAAACCACGTGATTTTTCAAAATTTTGTATTTTTATGGCATAAGTGCATTTGTCTCCATAAAAAAGCATTAATCACCAAGAACGCCCCATTCATTTTTAATGATTAGTGAAATAGCCATTCTTCATATGAGCAGTACAATTTTCGCACCCTTCTCATGGCTGTAACTCAACAAGAATAGTGTCAACAATTTACCAAAGCACTTAGACTATAATCATCATCACATGATGCCATAAAATTTTACACTATAACCAATCTTTTACGACACTTTTTGTATTTGTATTGTTTTGCATATCACATAAAGTGCTTAATAGCGTTTCTACCTCTCATTGAAGCTCCAAAGAAACCGTTAGAATAAATATTCTTTGTTTTACGACTTATGCGTATTACCAGGTGATATTCCAGTATGGGCCGCAGGACGGGATAAACCGGAACCACCGAAAAACTCGTCCCCCGTCCCTTTTCCGGACCGTGCGGATCCCTTGTTTTGTTAAATATTCACAGGTTTTTCTATTGTGCTAGACGAGTTTAGCGTTGATTTAGTGGCCGTATTTCCAGAAAAGGCTGACAGCGCGATGAGTTCGTAACTTGCCGGAGATAAAAGTGATATAAAGGATTTTTTTGGCTATTTCTTCAGGTTCATCGACTGTGTGACAGAACACCCTTTGACCTAGGTTCGAATTGTGCATTTTATTTGCTTGTCTCAGATCCATGAATCTTCGGTCTTGAGAAAAAACTTATTCATTTGAATATGGAGATGTATATGAAACATAAACCGGAATGATAGCATATTTTGTCAGTATTGTTGTCAATCCAGGTAATACTATTGTAAATATCTTTTTTTTTAACAGTAGTAGTTAAATTTTTCTACTTTTTCTATTTTATCGTAAATTTCGCTATCTTGTTTGATTATAAATATTAGGTCTTGTGTACTACCTTTTTAAAATCTGTTTCTTCATTTGTTATGTCTGTTACTTCTCTTATTCTTTCCCCATATTTTCAATTACTTAGTGAGTGTGATTTGCACAATTCCTTTTATCTCCACTTTTATATACAGTGTGGTCACTTGATTTTGCAACGGGAAATTTTAAAATTAATTGCACAACCAAAATACAAATATTGCCGAAAGTTGGTGCATGTGAAATAATCATATTAGGTGCACTTAAAATCGTTGAAAGTCAACAGGGTAAGTAAAAAAATAAAAAAAAAGTTGTTTAGAATCAAAAGTTATGCCTGAATACCAAAATATTGGCCTCCCAAGAAAAACATTATTTTTAAAAAAATCTGATAATTTTCCATTTTTTTTTATATTTGCCCTAAATTAATCAAATCAATTTCGCAAATGAAATCCAGTCTCCTGTATTTCTTATTTGCAAACCTTTCAATAACATTTGAAACATCTATTTGCACATCTCTATGAACATGAAGTAGAGCTAATCCAACCACCCACACTAACTGGCATTGTATTTAAAATATGAAGACTTTTTTATCAAGGAAAATATGTTAACCTCATAAGATATTAATATAAAAAAAAATCAAAAAAGTTATATTATCAGCTGAACACTTGAAAGAATGTAATTTCGTTGGAAAATAATTTTTTCATTGAATTTTGATAATGTGAGGCTATTGTTTATTAAGTAATTTTTTTGGAATTACCGATTTTATTGAAAACCTAATAATTGTTTACAGAATGACTCCATATTCTGTTCTGCTTCCTGGAGCACATTTTACATGTGTACTCGATAATATCACCTATAAAATTGTATAAATTTTGATTATTTTGTAATTATAAATTTCTGAAGTAAAAAAAATATGAGAAATTAAGTAAATATTGTAAATTTTTTTTATTGATATTTCACATTATTATCAGTTTTATGCCTGACGAAGGCATTTTGCAACGATTTAAAAAAAACATTTTTCAAAAAATGTTTGCTTGCATTAGGTTACTGAGGATTTATTATGATTGAAAAAAAATTCCTAATATTTTTAAATTGTTTACAATAGTTTTTTATTTTTTTATTAGTTAAATAATATATTAAGAATTTTTTTATTTTTTTGGTGAGAGTTTATTATAATTGAAAAAAAAAATCCTAATTTTTTTAAATTGTTTATAATAGCTTTGTTTTTTTATTATTTAAATAAAATATTGAGAATTTTTTAATTTTTTTTTTCAATTATAAAGTCTTAGCCAACTGATGCGAAAAACCAATTTTTGAAAAATATCCAATTTATGCATTTGTTAATTAATATTTTATAAAAAAATATCTTATTTTTTTCAAAACGTTATAAAATGCCTTTGTCAGACATAAAACTGATAATAATGTGAAATATCAATTAAAAAAAACTACAATATGTACTCGATTTCTCATATTTTGTTAACTTTAGAAATACCTAATCGACAAAATAATCAACTTTCAAACAGTTTGATAAAGTGATATTATTTAGTAGAATGTGCTCCTAGAAGAAAAAAAAGTATGGGGTCATTCTGCGAACAATTGGATTTCTAATAAAATCGGCGGTTCCAAAAAAACTACTTAATTAACAATAGCCTCAATGAAAACATTTTTTTATAACGGAATTACATTCTTTCAAGTATTTAGATGATACTATAATTGAAAAGGGAAACATTCCCAATTGAATATTGAATAGAAAGATTTTTCTGTGAATTGAAAAATCCACGATAAAAATGAAGTTATTATTTGTGAATGTCTAACAGAAAACAACTACTTCCCCGGTTAAAGTCACGCCGGACATTGAACTACATATTCTGAAAAGACCCTAACTAAAAAGAAAAAATCTGAACTTGAAAATTTGCATTTTTATTCAGATAGTTATTTGATTTTCTGTTCCAGTCTTAATTAAGAACTCATAAAGATGAATGAGGCAAAGAAGAATTTTTTCCAAAAGAGAGTACTCACCAGAAATTATTCGTAACATTGACGCAAGAGAAGCATCGCATTCACTATATAGGTCTTCAATACATTTTTGTCGACCAAAATCTATTTCACGCTTCCACGATCATCAGGAAGACCGGAAGAAATGGGAAACACATTTTCAAGAAGCAATCTCACTTTGCAAAGATGAAAAAAACTAGAATCATTTCTTTTGGAGAGACATTTTGAAATCAGTATTTTCTGACATCAAAACCTGTTATGGGGTACGATGAATTGATTTTTTGAAAATATGAACAGGATGTTCATAAAATCAGATGTGGAATCATCTGCCATTGAAAGATAAACTTTAGTCACTATCTTCCATCGTCAAGATAACCTCTTGTGGGGATTCATGTTGAAAAGGGAAACATTCTCAATTGAATATTGAAAAATCCACGATAAAAATGAAGTAACTTTTTTGTGAATGCCTAACAGAAAACAACTACTTCCCCGGCTAAAGCCACGCTGGACATTGAACTACATCTGCTAGATATTCTGAAAAGACCCTAACTAAAAAGAACTTAACTTGAAAATTTGCATTTTTATTCAGATAGTTATTTGATTTTCTTTCAATGTCAAGCGTGGCTTAAGCCAAAGAAGTAGTTGTTTTCTGTTGGACATTCACAAAAAATAACTTCATTTTTATCGTGGATTTTTCAATTCACAGAAAAATATTTCTATTCAATATTCAATTGAGAATGTTTCTCTTTTCAACATGAATACCCCACAAGAGGTTATCTTGACGATGGAAGATAGTGACTAAAGTTTATATTATATTTCATTCTTAATCTCATTATACATCTCTTTTTAGCAAATTTCATTTTATTGCATAGTAGTGTAATTTTGAGTCATATGTATATCATTTGAGCTTGTTTTTTCTCTATACCCACTTTTTTCATTACTGATTTTTTAAAAATTTTTAATTTTTGGTGGGAGTAATTTAGTTTCATGATTTAAATCTCATACTTTCTACTGAAAAATTTTGGCGAACAAGTGCTTTGCACTTCTCGTTGTTACACTTCCATGATTTATAAGTTTTTTGGTATCAGACACTTTCCAAGGGTATTGAAAAAGGGCATCATAAAACCACTCTACAAAAATGGATCCGAATCCGAAACTATCAGCTATAGACCTATAACTTTAATTTCAAACATAGCCAAAATCGTAGAAAAATATATAAAAGTCGTATAACAAACTTTTTACAAAAAACGCAGTATTATCGTACAATCAGTTCGTTAGGGAAGGAAGATCTTCTCAGTAATGAACATATTTTTTTCAATTTTCAAGGGCAGCTGGAAACACCTCAGATTATGGCTTTTCTGGCTGACAAAAAAATATGGATTCACCTATACAGAGTAAAAAGACCTACACCAGAAACCAAAATTCAGGAAAACATTAAAAATAAGTTCGAAAACTATCAACAAAAGAATACGTGTAACAAAAAGGACGAAACATATAAACCTGATTTCTGGCCTGAATTCGCAGGAAAAAAATTGACTTTGTTAAACACAGGGATATCCTGGATCAACAAAGGAACTAGGATAGGTACAAAACAAGTTGAGACAAATGGACAATTTAACAAAAAGTAATTGTGAATTTGATAGAAATAGTAAGGTTTCAGTGAATTTTTGAAAAATTTCAAGAAACAATATTTTTTGACAATGTTTCCGTATTTAACGGTCCAAAAACCACCCAGGTCCCCAGTCCTTACGCTCCTAGATTTCTAAAAAGTGATCGCGAGCTTTGGTTGCCCCTGTATGGAAAAATTAGCTAAATATAAAGTTAACGTACACATGATCTCTGAATATAGGTGAAAAACTTTGCGACGGTCCCATACCGTTTCCGAGATAGAGCACTTTGAATTATTTTTTTACCTCATATTCAAGCACAGTTTTCTCGCACAAAAATCACTCAAAATGCCTCCTTCTTTTTACCAGCATAAACATTAAACCCTAAATCAATTATTTCAGGCACAAATTCGCACAAAATAATGTCGATTTTATCGAAAAAATCCCCCTTCTTATACAGTTCCAAATAAACAAACTTGACACATGTGACAGATGAAATTTAGTAACTTTCCCTTTTTTTTCATGTTGGTAATAAATGAATCATGATGTATCATGGTGCCCAGAAACAATTGCAAACATAAATGAGAAAACTATTAGTCATATTTGAATTTGAAAAGTTGGCGGTGATTCATTTATTACCAACATGAAAAATAAGGGAAATTTACTAAATTTCATCTGTCACATGTGTCAAGTTTGTTTATTTGGAACTGTATAAGAAGGAGGATTTTTTTTCGATAATAATTACATTATTTTGTGCGAATTTGTGCCTGAAATAAGTGATTTAGGCTGTAATGTTTTTGCTAGTAAAAAGAAGGGGGCTTTTTAAGTGATTTTTGTGCCAGAAAACTGTGCTTGAAAATGAGGTTAAAAAAATTATTAAAAGTGCTCTAACTCGGAAACGGTATGAGACCGCCGGATTCGTGTTCAGGAGGCAAAAACACATAGGAAAAGTTGTTTATCTATATTCAGAGAGCATGTGTACGTTAACTTTATATTTACCGAAAATTATGAATATGTTTTTTTCCAATTATCGATTTTGAGATATTTGGAGTTGAATGAATCCATAACTTCCGAACCCATACAATACAACCTTATATTTTTGAGAAACACTGTTCCAAAATAATTCAATAGAGTGTTTCATTTTATAAACACAACTTTGATGAGGCACACATTTATCGGCCACCTTGTATGTTGGTAGTTATTTTTGGAACATAGCTCTAATTACTGTCTACAACTTTTATTTGAGACCTTAGTTATATTTCAATTGGCGCCCATTGAAGTCATGTTGATTGGACAAATAACTTCTATTTAAAGTATAATCTCGTAATTCTACAAGCTTCCATAAAAACTGAGCCACCGCTAGCGAAAGTGGGGCACAATAATAGCAAGAGTTGCAAAGTTATTCAAATATATTCATGAAATGCCCTGAATGTTACCAACTTATTGCACCCTATGTAGACGAACTTTATAATAAATATTTGCAAGTAAGCTCATAATATTCACCAAAAGATGGCAACCAGAAAAACACTAAGAACATTTTTCAGTAGATTTTTAAACGTTTGGGAAGTGACATAAGATTGATGCAAAACGCATAACTTGGCGTTTCAATATTCATTAACATTAACTGATCTAATCAAAGCTATATATGTGCCTTTATTAGGATTCCTCTTCGATTTTATTCAATGCAAATACTTTCAGGAACCCTGACACTTCTCTATCTACATGTCTGCTAACAGTGGCATGAATCATGGCCCCACCTATTTTCAAAACAAAACACCTAATAGTGGAGCTGACAAGTGCATGAATTCCACAGCCACCGCGTTAAACCATATTTGTTAACCTAAAAATACATTTCTACCATCTTTGGTGAAATAAAATAACCCAAGAACGATCAACTACTATGAGCTGATTATTCAGATACCTTCATAATTTCTATTGGAGTAATATCATTCAAAGCATGAGTTAGTTGACAAGCTTAAAATATCATTCTTACCTTTTGGCTACTGTGTTCGTTTCTTCAATGGCCTATGGCTCTTCAACGGATTTCACGAAAAGTCACTTCACCAAAACGTACGAGGAACTAGAGGTCCACAATAACCCGTATCACGAAATTGTAAAGGAAATAGCGGTTGAAGGAAAACTGTAAGAAGGTCCCGAAAATGTATACGTTAGGAATAAAAATTGCGAATCGAATCGCTTGGATTTTCGGTCGATAGTGGCGCTGCAAGTAGAAAGAACTTGGAGGTTTTGACCACAGCCTTCTTGCGAAAAGAATTAGTGAAAATGCGTTCACGATTATTCCTTATTGGAATAATGTTCAAATGAATGAGGTCACTGCTGGAATTCAAATATAATTTCTTTTTTAACCGACGAAAAAAAAAGGAGGAGGTTTTCTAGTCGACGCGTATATTTTTTTATGTATGACCACGCATAACTTTTTATAGAGTAGTACGATTATGATGATTATTTTTTTAATGCATAGGTATACCTACCTCGAATTTGGTCTCATTTGAATTTGAAAACACTCCTAAGGGTAGGAAAATGGGGCAGCATGATTGTTGGTTCACCCACTGAATTTTTACTTGTTACCCAATTCTACCACGCATAATTTCATACTAGGTCATCCGATTTGGATGATTCTTTTTTTAATCTATAGGGTATGCTTCGAAGGTGGTCAAATTTGAATAAGGGTAGAAATATAGTGGATGATTTAATAATTTTACACCTGTGAACCGATTCTGTTGAAACTTGGCACACATATGCAGTTCTGATGACACTACAACATAATGGAGGCCGGATGTAATCTGATGATGGAGACGAAAGACAATTGAGAGATCTCCTCAACGGTTCAAAGCAGCTCCCTAGTGTTTGGGGTAATGTATGGATGTACACAAGCGCGTATTCAAGGGAGGGGTAATGGGGGTAATTACCCCTCCCAAGAAACAGTTTTTTTTAAATTGTAGAAATGGCCACCACACTCCACATCTCTATTCAAATCTTTTTCGATTTTTTCCGCCGACGATTATTTGCTATTTAAAAAAAAAAAACTGACTGGGTTTTTTGGCAATAGCTCAAAAACTATTGATGATAGAGGAAATAAAAAACAGGTTTATGAAGAGGAACTCTATCTCAAGTATTTATAATAATAATTCAATGTTGAAAATAGGGCTCCGCGTGGGCGTTAATGCAGGAGTACTCCACTTCTCGGGAGAGCCATGCACACAAAAGAATTATAGTATTGATTTTTTGAAAATATGAACAGGATGTTCATAAAATCAGATGTGGAATCATCTGCGACTGAAAGATAAACTTTAGTCACTATCTTTCATCGTCAAGATAACCTCTTGTTGGGTATTCATGTTGAAAAGGGAAACATTCTCAATTGAATATTGAATAGAAAGATTTTTCTGTGAATTGAAAGATCCAAGATAAAAATGAAGTAATTTTTTGTGAATGTCTAACAGAAAACAACTACTTCCCCAGCTAAAGCCACGCTGGACATTGAACTACATCTGCTAGATATTCTGAAAAGACCCTAACCAAAAAGAAAAAATCTGAACTTGAAAATTATTTGATTTTCTGTTCCAGTCTTAATTAAGAACTCATAAAGATGAATGAGGCAAAGAAGAATGTTTTCCAAAAGAGAGTACTCACCAGAAATAATTCGTAACATTGACGCAAGAGAAGCATCGCATTCACTAGGTCTTCAATACATTTTTGTTGACGAAAATCTATTTCACGCTTCCACAATCATCATGAAGACCGGAAGAAATGGGAAACACATTTTCAAGAAGCAATCTCACTTTGCTAAGAATGATAAAGTTAGAATCATTTCTTTTGGAGAGACACTTTGAAAACAGTGTTTTCTTACATTAAAACCTGTCATGGGGTATGATAGATTGATTTTTTGAAAATATGAACAGGATGTTCATAAAACCAGATGTGGAATCATCTGCGACCAAAAGATAAACTTTAGTCACTATCTTCCATCGTCAAGATAACCTCTTGTGGGGTATTCATGTTGAAAAGAGAAACATTCTCAATTGAATATTAAATAGAAATATTTTTCTCTGAATTGAAAAATCCACATTACCTTATTGCTCAAGCTCGACAAAATAAAAGAATTGTCGGTCACACAGGGAGGGTGTTCAATTTTTTCTGGGCGGATCCCAATTGTGTTTTTTCAAATGGCAACCTATATTTTTTATCGCTTTTTCGGTTTTTACATAGAAAATAAAAGATATTTTATGTATAAAAATATTCTACATTGGTAACTCTCTCAAAAGATATATCTGAAATCGACCTGTGATATACAGGGTAAGAAAAACAGCTTGCCACATATTGTAAATAAACATTTGCAGAATCTTCCTTATTTTAAATGGAACACCCTGTATATTATCGATCCATAAGGTGCGCCAACAAAGGCTCTACAAATGTCATCTAGTATTCCCTATGGTTAATTTCACTAGTTTTTCTTAGAACAGCTTTTTTTTCGAAAAATGGCAAGTATTCATATTTTTCCGCTATAATCTCAATGAACGACTTTTTTCAAACCGAAATCCATTTGACGACTGGTAAGAATATACGAAAGATATCTTGTTTCAATTATGTACTGTAACGTAAATAAACTTAACTTGGTTCTACTAATTTATTTCACACTTAATCTACAACTTAATTTATATTACTACGCCACTGTATAGCTCGATGGTATGGGCTCGTTCAGACTGTCCGTGAGACTTGAGGGCTGTCTATTTATCTCCGTCACAGAATTCCCGATCTTTCGAATTCCGGCAGTTGGCGATCCAGCATGTTCCAATCGTTTCCAATATCGACCGTTGCTCTCCGCGGAAAAGCGACTGGATGGTTCTCGAATATCTCCGGGGATGATCTCATCGCTGTCGATGGCAACATGTGAGGCGACAGGTCCGGCCTAGGTTCGTTACAGTACATTACAAGGTGTCCAAACAAATATTTCTTTCATTGGATACAAAATTTTACACATAAATCGTGCAATATCAAACCAAACACGATTCAATGAAAAAACATTATGAATATTACTAATAATGTTTTTTTCATGTTATGGTGTATATTCATGAATTAAAGTCAGAGCTTAAGTTCTAGATATTTAAATTGTCAAGTGGCAAACTACAAAAGGGAAAGTTTAATGAAGGTTGATAATGAAACTTTTATAAAATATGTTCAACATGTCTTCCATTTTCTTGAATGCAGAGCTGAAGTCTATGTTTGAAAGACTGTTCTACCCTGCACAAGACAACTGGTGTAATGCTGCGAAAAGCATTCGTTATTCTAAGTCGCATATTTTCGGAAGAAGTTGGTGGCTCGACAAAAACCATATTTTTTATGTATCCCCTTAAGAAAAAATCCAGTTTTGTTAAATCTGGTGATCTAGCGAGCCACCTGACAGGCCCATTCCGTCCTATCCATTTATTGAGAAATACTTCATTTAAATGATCTCTCACTCTGCCGAATAGTGAGCAGAAGCGCCATCATGTTGTATCCACATTCTATTGCGAAGGTCAAGAGGAATATCTTCTAACAAACCTGGTAAATCATTCCGTAAGAAATTGAGATACATTGTTCCATTCAGATATCCCTCAAAAAAGTATGGACCAATTACATATTCTCCAATGATGCCTCCCCAGACATCGATCACCTATTTTGATGATCCACGTGTCTCAATAAGTGGGGATTTTCTGTCGAATAATAATGGTAATTATGTCGATCCACAAATCCATTTTTATGGAATGTCGATTCATCCGACTATAAAATGTTATTGAAAAAATATTCGATTCGACGAATTTCTCCATAGCCCAATTGCAAAATCTCACTCTTTTCTCAAAATCGGCATACAGTAGTTCTTGATGTAATTGAACGTGGTATGGATGACAGCGATGTTCCTTTGAAATTCGTTGCACTGATCTCTCACTTATATCCACTATTTCATCAATTTGTCGTTGACTCCTACAAGGATCTTCTTCAACAGCAAGAAGAACTTGCAATGAATTATCTTCATTAGTAGCTGGCTTGATGCGCTCATGTTTAGTATAATTGATACTTCCAGTTTTAAGAAAAACTATAGGACACCTTATAATGTACATAATTGAAACAAAATATCTTTTGTATATTCTATCAGTCGTCAAATGGATTTTGCTTTGAAAAAAGTCGTTCATTGAGTTTATAGCGAAGTAATATGAATACTTGCCATTTTCGAAAAAAATTGCTGTTTTAAGAAAACTAGTAAACTTAAGCATGGGAATGCTGATGACATTTGTAGAGCCTTGTTGGCGCTTCTTATGGATCGATAATATACAGGGTGTTCCATTTGAAAAAAGGAAGGTTCTACAAATTTTTATTTACAATATATGGCAAGCTGTTCTTCATACCCTGTATATCACAGGTTGATTTCAGATATATCGTTTAAGAGAGTTGCCAATGTAGAATATTTGACCAAAAAAAAATTTCAATTGGACTTGGCACAACTTTATAATTTCAAATATTCTGAGTGACAATTATTGGAAAAAAAATCTGTCATGCTAGAAATCTCGAATACCGTAATTATTTTCGAAGTGAAGATATACATAAAGTATCTTTCATTTTCTATGTAGAAACCAAAAAAGCGATAAAAAGTCTAGGTTGCCATTTAAAAAAACACAATTGGGATCCGCCCAGAAAAAATTGAACACCCTGTGTGAGCGACATTTTTTTTATTTTGTCGAGCTCGAGTAATAAGGTAATATTATAGAAATATAGATTCCTATCTGTTTCCTAAATAGAGATATGGAACATCGCGCCACTGTTGCATGACCCTGTATAGGAGATGTATTCAAATGCATTTAGAATGTTTTTATATTCTTCTGTAATTTGGGAGTCATTCATCAGATCAATATTGATATCGCCAGTGAGCATATGGAATATATAATTGCTGATTTTTTAAAAGTATTCGTCTTGTGTTTTGTTGAGAAATATTGGGCAAGTACTAGGAAGCCTGTATTCAGCAGTGTTAGGCCATTTTTATTTTGAGATTTTTTAATGACCAGATCAATTTAAGTAAGTCTCCTTTGTTAAATTTGTTTAACTGAAGATTTAAAAGGTA
Source organism: Gonioctena quinquepunctata (assembly GCA_018342105.1). Classification (NCBI taxonomy): domain Eukaryota; kingdom Metazoa; phylum Arthropoda; class Insecta; order Coleoptera; family Chrysomelidae; genus Gonioctena; species Gonioctena quinquepunctata. The sequence goes on along the minus strand of JAFIRS010004015.1, from coordinate 944 downwards.
ATGGCCCGTTCTACTTAGTCTCCGTTCTATTAATTATCTATTGGATTATCCTTAACTAAGGATTAGTTAGATTCATGTACATACTACTACCTGCCTTGATTTTTCAACATGATTCATCGTTATTGTTGAGGTACTATTATCTCCACCTATTGTATAGCGAAACACGTATTTTTTGTTTGCTTTAATATGGATTTTCATCAAGTTGGCCGCATCGACAAAAATGTATCAATAACCCTTATTTCACTAACGAATTTATCATTAGATGTATTATCTACCTATCTTTATTTCCTGAATATTGGCCTCAACAAAGATCCCAAAACAAAATAACTACCTCCCAAAAACGGCAGCGTAAACAAAAAATCCCATGTGGTAAAATCCGTTACGATTTCGAGGTATATATTGCACATGCCCTTTTTACATGACCACATACGCTCATTATTGTAAAAGTGCACGGGTCCTGTAGGGCTCCCCGTCACCTGTCGACATCCATTCGGCAGCTGCCATCCTCCGGAACAGACCTGGATGGACCAGATCTCAGCCAGGCAACAATTCCGCTCTTTTGTGTCTCGGAAAAATGTCAACAGCTGATTTTTTGGTACCTCTCGCCGACGGAAGGACGAAATCGCAACATTTGTCATTGATAAAGTTGCGGATAAAAATTGATGAGGGCACGTCGATGTTAGTTACGGAGCAATAAATGGAATTAGAAGCAAAGAGAAACTCAATACTCTATCTCGAGCTGCTTCTGAAAAAATATACCTTTGCATAATTCCGCTGTGATGAGAAAGTGGTCAAGTTCAAGTCGAGCCTCGCACAATTAAAGTTTTTAGGGTTCAGTTCAATAAAAATAAAAAAAATCCTTGTGAGATCACTTAGAAATATTCCGATTGACAGTTGATTCGAATTTTTTGGAAAATCAACTCTTTAACATATTGACAACATTT